>JBCEWB010366623.1:0-39888 GCA_039654565.1 Peronia peronii
CTGACCATCAAAAAGTTAATTTTTTTCCGCTGAAGTCCAAAGTCTGGAATTTCCTGAAAAATAATTTGATCTAATTCTACACGAAATCCATCAGAATTGCGACTAAAACTGGCACCGTGGAATCGCACTGGACCTGCAGGCCTAGATCCGCAGTGAATGAAACAAAGAAAATCATCAACATCCGGGCACGTGATAAGAAACAAACTATATAAAATAAGGAGTGGCTACTGGGCACGTTCCGAAGGCGGAAAAGTGGAAAAAAAAAGTCTTGTTCTAACAACCAGTCACTGAACAGAATTGACAACCCGTGCAAAAATATAATAACTTTTCAAGGACTTTGGCAACGATTTCAAACTTTAAGGACTTTTCAAGGCCTTGAATTTTTTTCTCAAAATTTAAGCACTTTCAAGCACTTTCAAGGACTGTATGAACCCTGCTTTGAACTGATCCAATGACCACTGACTGGTGTTTCACATCTATCTGCTTCTGCATGTAACAATTAGTAATATTGAACAACGGATTCTTGACATGTTCTGATTGCCCGTGGGAAAGTAAAGGATAGCGCCGGTGGGCTCACACAGTTGGTGGGACTGAGTGCGGGTGGGGGATAGCAGTGGATGGAGAGAGGTAAACTGGCTGGACTACAAATGATGCATGGCAGTGAAGCGGTTAAATTCTGGAAGTGATAGTGATAGCTATCACAAAAAGAAGTAGGCGTAACAGCCATTTCAAAGACAGAAAATATCCTGTGAGTGAGACAACCTCCGTCACGAGTGCTGGCAGGGACATTTGAACAGAATTACAGGCCGGTCAAATTTCACAACAAAATTATGTCAGAATCGCTGAGACTCTTTATCTTTTTTTTTTCATCCCACTTATATAAAGTCAGCAGACAAGACGAATAGGTTTACACGATGATGCATGTTATGGGCAGCCCGTCGTCTTCTGTCCAATGGCATACGCATAAAGACATAATTATATTCTAAGCTAAAGAGGTCGTCGGCAGTCATGTATTCGGTGAAAGATCCCAGAATGAATCTACATCATTTACACCGTGGTCGGCAACAGGCGGACAAAGTGAAAACATAAAACGAGGGGTGGGAGGGGACACTATGGTTAATTAAAGATTTAGATTTAAAAGGGAACTACCTGAACGATCAAGGGCCAAGCGATGATCAGATCATGAATGATGGGTGCACGTGAACGACCACTTAGCATGAGGGCAGGACGGACAGGGTGTAACAAATAAACACTACATGTACGGACTGGGCTATATCATGTACTATTGGCCTCCTATCAGACACAGGCCTTGGCAACGGCGGCAGGCAGGACCACTGCCCATAGCAACAAACGGGAGTTCGCAGTTTTCTTGCTGGACTGTGAGTGAAAACTATATTCCGGCCGCATTCAGAATGATACCAAAGCATGAAATGCAAACCTAGTACTATCCATATGCAGGATTTTTTATTCGGGTCCCTCGGCGACCTGGCACATATCAATTACAATAACATGAACTATTATACTATAGGACTGGGGGATCAGTGCGTCATGGTGGGTGTTCGCGTCACCTATGTCCGCATCATGTCAGACTGTACAAATGTGAACCAAAATTGGCAGATTTCAACAGCTCTATGTTGAGAAGAAATAAGCCAATTTTGGTGCAAATTTAGATATTGATACTGTGATTATTGTCTGGGGAGGTATGCACAGCTGAGTCCCAGCAGGTTAGGGCCAGGGGTTGGTCTTGTTCATTTCACAGTAATCGATAAGTGCCGGGTCGCCGTGGGACCGCAGTAAGACGGTAGTGCCCTCGATTTATACAATTTCAGCTATTCTAAGCTAAGCCACCTCATCGCCGATGACTGAAATTAGCTTTCCTCTTGCTGCAGCCACCGCCATTTTGAATAGTCATATGATGTTGTGATTATTTCGACAATGCCAGGATATGCAATAGTCAAATCTCATCTCAAAATGATTACCGGTACTGTGTATATCAATTTAAGGCCATTTACCATTTTTTCACTGATTTTCATTGGTAACATAAGAATTAGTATAACTGAAGTCTTCCTATTCATTAATTCCGAAGCACAGTTAATGGAAGTCATATATCTGAAACTTTTGGTAAAAATGGGCAACAAGGCAATATCAGCCCAGCCGTCAAGGGAAACTACTGTGATAATTCTGTGGAACTTCCTGTTTTGTTTGCCAACACTGTAGCCCAGAAATAAGACGTGTCCTTGGCTTTTTACTGCGAGTTTTTGAACCAGTTTTCAGGGTATGTATGGAAAAGTGTCTATGATCAGATTTGGTGAAGGCCATCGCAGAGCCATGAGATCAGTAATTGGTATGAGACATTATGACAGTTGTTAAAACTTCATGTCCTATGTGAAGCCTCGACTTATTCTCTAGTTCTAGATCTAGAGAGGTAAACCCTACTTTTTAGACTTATTTTTCATTGCTTACTTTGTTGTCTAGATCTAGAGATGTATACAATCCTCCAGAAACATGCAATCATAGTCTATACTGACTGATACTAGATTAAGGTCTAGATTTAGATCTAGATCTAGATTTCTTGTTGAAATTACGATTTTCCTGCAGTCAGCAGTGTGACTGGCACATAGAGACACAATACCATGAAGAAAATCATTTTTATTTTGATCATTTTCATTAATTCTCCAAAAGCAGTTCCATTTTCGAAGTGGACAGACCCGAGTCCACATCGATTTTTTTGCTATATGGACCCAGAGCTATTTTTGGAAATGCCTCTTGGTAAGCATCCAGTCACATTCAACGAGATGATGCCACATTTTCATCATATGCTGAATTTGAAATGCTGGTTTGGTTAGGATTAGTATTTAAGGTTAGGTTAGGGTCCACAGGAGACTAGTTCTTGCCGCCTGGTGTGTTTTCATGTTTACCCTTTTTTTTTTTTTTTTTTTTTGTAATTGTGCATGCATAACTTCAGTTATTTTGTTTTCTAGGCTAGCCTGGGAGATGTTGCCCAAAGAATCTCTTTTGCAATAAAGAGTAAGTTCTAACACGGCAGTTCCAAGCGGAATACTTAGTTAATGGCCAGTTTGACACAGGCCGAGAGATTAGCCCTCACGCTATGAGCCGGGCATGTTACCTCTGCTCGTGCTGTGCTCAGTTAGTGAGTGAGTGCTTGAAGTCAAATTACATACATGTTAGGAATGTGGTTATTTCTTCTAATAGTCAAGACATAATCATGATATTTTTAATGATTTGGAAAGGTAAACTCACAGAGATTAAGTGAATATAGTTTTAATTGGGAAGTTACTATACATATGTTCATAATTCAGAGATAAAGTCATGAAATGATTATGAGTTTTTAAACACATATATAAAAAAAGTGTAATCGTGAAAGTCGATTTTTTTTTTAAGAATGGACACCTCTCGTGTTAAATTTTCCAACTCACTAAGATCAATGCATATTACACCAGATTTGCCAGAGTTATTGTTGATTTATAATGCCACTCGCTTTCTGTAAAGAATTCAGCTAACAGGGCTTTAATCATATTTGACACATTGACTGTGTATCTGTATAATATTTACCTAATTTATTGTCATAATACAGTGACAATATAACACATGCATATTAGTATAATAGTAATAATAGTTGTACATTAATAACACTTAAAATAACGGAAGCTTGAAGTTGATATGTTTTTAGAATAGCCTTTAGTTGTTTAGCCTTGTTACTGCCTATCGTTCTCTTCCAGTTTTGGCGATGGAGGCATGGTTCTGTTCCCTACCGTTTCCCCCCAGTAAACTAAGTCAGAAACCCCAGTTTTTGATGAATGGAAAGCAATGGCACTCAACCATGTGGATTTTGAGTGTTATTTTATGTGGAAATAGTTTTCTGTATTGTGTCACGCAGGTTTTGATTGCCATACTAACTGTATTGTGTTCTGTAAGATCTATTTTACAAATGTGTGAGATTAATGTATGAATGTTAGAATAACTTTTGTTGAGTGTGTCAAACTTTTGCCTAATAACTTCTGCCTGATTTACTATTGACTCGTCTTATTTGAACTCCACTGTGCGTTGAATAACGTATTTTGTGAGCCAGTGTAAATGTTCGCTTGCATGTATTTGTGGCAATAATTGCCTGTAATTGAGAGGCTGTGACATGTGTGGATCACAAAACCATGCATTCCTAAAATGGTTTCCAAACCAGAAGTGATCGGACCTTTCCTCTGTGCCAATAGAGTGATGTTATTACAGTCTATTTCATCTTGAATTTTCTCTGTCTATGACTAAAATCTACCTTTATTGACTTCATCTTGCGAAAAATGAAAACATCGCTCATAGAAAAAATCGCTTTGTCTTCTAATGCCTTCTAATTCATACTTGTGTTTCAGGCAGTGAACAAATTTGTCGAATTCACTGATGTTAGAAAGATAATTGATTTTTGCTAGAGCATGTGCTAAATCTGTGTCTAGCTGATGTGTGGTTTCCTCTAGAACATTGTGATGTCTGACTATGTTGCCAAGAAGAATGTGTAGACAGGGTAGAACCACTTGAGCGATTTCCACGTCTATCAGAGGCTCTCTGATGGATTGCTCCATATTTGAGTGTCATATACTGTCTACAACTGATCTGTTCTTAATCAGAAATAGAAAATGTTTAATTATCGTTCAGTTATTTCTTACAATTAGAAGATAACACCTCGAAACCAGATTTATAACCTTAAAAAAATGCACAACAATTGCACAGGCGCTCTGGATATCCACCTGTAATTGATACAAATGTGATGTAGTGAGAAAAAAAATTCCATAGACAAAGACTTACTTCAATCATGAACAATATTAGAAGTGAAAGAAAACTTTATGGTTAAATTAAGTGTTTATGAATTTTTAAATTATTTTTTTTACTCCCCAAAAAATTAGACATACACACACATTTCAACAAGTCTCTGTGAGAAAACACGCAAAAGTAGTGGGAAACAAAAAATGAAGCATTACTGGCAGGATGTTGGGCTTTCATTTGATAGCAAACTCGCACCTGTTCCTGTGAGAGAGTGGGTATTAATTTTACATTAAAGTGCATCAAATCAAAGCAATTCCAAGTTGTGCACGCAATGGGAATTCCCAATGCTCCAAGGGCCCGGGGTCACCTGTCGGCCGCGTAATTTATTGCCGTGCCGGGTCAGTTACTAAGTGCTTCACTTTGTAGAGCTTTGGAACTGCCGTGCTAAGCATTTTCGAATTTTTCAAGAGTCTTGTCTGTGTAAATTTTCAACAACACAATAGACAAGGCCCTAAGCATTACCATACTTACGGTAGCTTTGGATCTAACCCATTCACGTGGAGGCAAAGTAGCTCAACATATCAGCAAAACATGGTGCATAGATCTAGACCTATGAATGATGCATCCTCCCAATCTAACTGAAAATTCTACTTTAATTCCTATGTTTTTGTTGACATTTGGTCTTTTTTCTCTGCCTCGAAAACTGATCCCACTAGTATCCTTAGTAAATCCATAATAGACCTGGGCCCGGATAGCAGAGTAACACTAAGCGGACCCGGGTCCCTATAGCAACAGCCTTCCACTTTAGTAGAGAGTTTTAATTTTTATTGTCTAATATCAGATTTGAAGGTTAGAAGTACAAAATGTTGTTTCTCTTTTTCTTTTATACTGAATTCACGCAGTTACATATCATGACATGTATCATCTCTTCAGACTGTATGACAACAAATAAATTGATAACAGAATAATGTACAGAGATGTAATTGCATAAATAAGCGAACAGATATCTTACAAATATTCAGTTTATTTCAATTTAGTAATCAAGGAAGGCTTTGGATTCATGTCAGAGTTCAGAATTCTGAGCTGTTACAATCATTAAATGAGTGTTCCTCAGGCACTGATAGAAGTAATAGATATAGCCACAGGGTTTAGTAAGTTTTTTTTTATTGTTTTTTGTTTGTTTTTGTTAGCCTGGCATACAAAAATTTACACGACACCCATCTCTGTTTTATTTGCCTTTTTATTTTCTAAATGAATGAGAGATAGAGAACAAAAAAGCAGAGAAATCTGTGTAATTTTTTTTTTCAGATATGTCGTTGTTTTTAGGTGTCAATGAAACCAAGGACTAGACACAGATGGAAGAGCTGAAAAGTAAAAAAATGAAAATTATTCAAGTATGAAGTTGTTTGGCAGGCAGGAAAGAGAGAGGACAAGATGCCACTGATTGAAGGCCTTGGGGATGAAGTGACTCTAGTCCTAGGGGGCTTCTGCATCTGTGTCATATTGACATTGGCCTGGTTTTCCACCCACACAGCAGATATTCCACTGTTGCGGGAGGTGGGAGTGATCGTAGTTGAATTAAGTCAGCGAAGAAATCAGGGTCAAAACCAAAGGACAAGGGAAGGATTGGAGGAAAATAATGAACGAAGTCAGAATGAGGAAAGCAGCTCAGCCGAGTCAGCAGCTCCTGTTAGGACAGAGGAGCAACCCAGAGCTGAGGAAAATAGCTTGTTGAATACCGGGGCTGAGAGCAGACCTGCAGGATCAGGAGATGACAGGAGCAGCGATTCAGCAAATGTTCCCAAGCCTCGTGATACTGCCTCAGTTGATGAGGAAGTGGAAAGCAGTACTGCGTTGCAGCGTAATGTCTCATCATTGAATTCTTTAGCTGAAGTTGCAGAGACCCTTGTCCATGAGTCGACTCATGAAGCGCTCAGGAGAGCCCCACATCATATATCAAACACAGATGATACTGAGAATGAGGGAAACAGCTCAGAAACCTTCATTCCCAAGGCTTCTGTCACTGTTGATACAAACTCGGGTGTTTCCCAATTATCAGGAGAGGAGACACCTACAGATGAGGAGCTCAGGCAAAGAAGAGTGCGATATTTTCAGTCATCTGGGGCATCAGCTTCCACTACCTCAGTAGCTTCTGGGGAAAATAGACAAGATATTGAAACTAGCAACCTCCCAGATCCCAACAGCCAAGCCAGTCATGAGAAACTTGTCTCAGATCCAACCTCCAAACATGCCGGAACATCGGAAGAAATTACAGACAGTTCAAGACAAACCACTGACACAAACTCTGCCTCAGTCACAGACTCCGGAGACAATACTGTACAGGAGCAACCAGAATTGAATAATGCAAGCAATGCTCACAGTGAACCATCAGATTCTATGAGGATTCGAGTCAAACTGAAATACATGAATGAAACCCAGCGCTTGGTGTATGCCAGCCCTTATGATACAATAGGAGATTTCAGAAGGTGAGACTTGTCCCATGTCTGTTTTAAATGCATTTGTGGAATTTATTTTTGGTTAAATTTCACTGCTAGATCACCACATATAATCTAAGGAGAAATACACAAGTCGAAACTTTCCAATTTCTGGAGATTTTGTGCTGGCAACAGTTTGTTCACGTAGTAAGTCCAATGAGTCACTGGGGTTCAGAAACATGCATCAAAGACACACAGAAATTTTTTTTTTTTTTTTGTAGCTAGAGGAATATCCAGTCATGTCTTTTTAGAAATAAACCATGGGACTTTGAATCAGCATAACCAATACTTGACTGTGCCCGTGTGAAAACAGTCTTCATCAAAAACTGGAAATACAATTTTTTTTTATCATACTTTCTTGTTCATGAGGACCTCAGTTGCTATCAAATATCCAATATGCTGATGTGAGTCAGGAAACTAGCTTGGGAAAAACATGCAATGTAGATTGAATTGGGTAAGAAAGAAGGTGTGAGCCAATGTATCCCTTTGATTGCTGTTATCTTGAACCCTAAATATGCAGTTAAAAGTACCCAGAATGTTTTTGTTCCTTATAGATTTAGTTTATAAATTTTCAAGAAGTGACAGTTGAGACTTTGCTGGCATTATAAATTGAGTGTGCATGATGTTGTTCATTGATAGAGAAGGTCCATTCAAATGCAGTGTATAACAAGAGCAAGTCTTTGAGCTTATCAGTTTCCTGACAGTTCAAGGGTTAAGTTTATGGGAAAAGCAAAACATTTCAACAGTGTATACATATTGCTCGTCAGCCCCATTCACTGTCCTTATATGGAGCTTTAGTTAGTTTTTGGCTAGATGGAAAAACTATTGTCGTAGTGCAGTGATGAAGACAATCATGTGCTCGTGTAGTATGATTTTGTGATAATTAACATTCTAGTAGAAAAACTCAATTGTTAATGCGAATTAAATTGTCTTTACATATACATGTATTGTGCCCAATTCTTTTCTTTGCTGCTTTGCCCAAATACGGTTACCTTCTCTCTTTTTTTTTTTTTTTGTTATTCACACATAGCCACCACTGCTTCAAGTACCGGCATATCTGTTGGTCAAAACAGTTTTAAATTAACAAAGAATATAGAGAAGGCTATTTTTATAAAATGTCCCATGATAAAACAAATTTTCCTAGTTTTGGTCTGTATGGGCATAGTGAAGTGGGGTGACAATATTATGTCTTCTGTGTGCATGGTTTTTCCTTCTTTTACCAGACTATTGAAACACCATGTGATTTACAATAGATGTTATGTTTGTTTATTGTCCATCCAGAACCCATTTTCAGACAGAGTTGGAGGACAATAAGTGGGTTCGTTTTATTTATAATGGTCAAGATTTGCGTGACGATGCCAGGACATTACAAGCTTGCAATGTGGGAGACAACTGTACAATGCACTGTCTGATCACGGCACAGACACGTCCAAGCTCCACACGCGAGACTGTGCATGAGGAGGAAGATGACTCATTCATGGGTGCCTTGATGTATCCACTATTTACCATCGTACTCCTCATTGTCTGGTACTTCAGATTCACGTACAGGTTAGTACTGTGCTGAAGATTGTTCCTGTACTTACATTACATTGTTATGAAATGTAATATTACATACATGTAGTCCATAGTAGTTACTATTCATGTAAGGTGAAAATATAAAAAAATTGTTTTTGAATGTTGAAAAAGGAGTGAACAGTTGTATTTACATATTATATGTGTCTGTGTCATCCAACCGGGAGATGTATATGAATCAGATGTCAAAATGGGCTTCATTTAAAAAATTGGGAGTTTACTGACCATGGTCTTACTGGAATTAGCCTTGAACATTAATCACTAAATACAGATGCATTTTAGCTAAACAGTTTCTTCGCGAAAGTAATGACAGTACTGTGAAATCATTTTCCAGTCTACTGACATTCTATGACTTTATACAGTGAAAGTTGGGCATCAGACTCATTCTAGCCCAGTCAGAAAACACTTCAACTTCTGCCAGCATACATCAGTAGACACTATTTATATTTCTACTTCCTGCTCAAAGTAAAAAAATTAGTTTTGAATTTAAGTTTTGAATTTATTTAAACTCGCAAATAATGACAGTCAGAGATCTGACAAAATCTCTTGTTATTCCCAATGTCCCATTATTCCAATGTACAGAGAAATAAATGTTTAGTTAGTGATTCAAAAAGAAAAATAACTGCTGTGCATGCAATTTTTATATGGTTACCTCCCCAGCTTGTAAATGCACATGGTCAACACATTGTCATTATTCAAGTAATTTATTATATATAGGATATATAGCAAAAAAAGCAGGGATTTGAAATTTTGTTATCATTCGCGTGCTCTCATTGTTCTCGGTGTACATGAAGCACCACTGTAACTCCCTAAAATAATGATGCTCTTATTTTCCCTGGTGTTAATTTGATCTTATTGTACATTAAATTTTGTGATTTTAGGATCATCAACCTCTCTATTAGTTGCTACAATAAACATTTCATTTTTCATAGCATAATTATCCTTCCGAATTTCCATTGAAATTCTACCATTATTGCAGCTTGCTTATGTTCATATGCATTATGACAGTTGTATTCAGAGGAGGATGTAGTTTAGGAGGTTTTAGGTTTGTAGTCAGTGCTATTATAATCTAAGCTCTTTCATACAACTCTGATTCCCAAGATTGAGCTGTATGTCATATAATGCTCCATATCTTGCAGTGGTCCAGATCAACTGTGTAAGTTCATCAATCACCACGAAATTCTCTCTAATTGTTGTATGACTAGTAGAAAGGGGATGATGTCTAATTTGAGTTACTGATGTCAGTCCAAAGAGAAATACATGTTGGTTTGTACATAGCTACAATTGGGGGATTGTTTTGAGCAGTCCTCTCACCTCCCTTTCGAGACATAAGAAATATTGAGCAAGCAGTATAAAGAAGAAAAAAAAATCACTTTTACTACTTCTTGTCATTCCAAACATTGATCACAAAAAAATTTGGTAAAATTATAACCATAAAAAGAAAACATTTTCAGTCTACCACGATGTTTTAACATTTTCTTCATAAAATGTGTCTGTCAGGAAAATGTACAAAATTATCTTTTTGTTCTTTATTATGCTTGCTCAACACCTCTTGTGAATGGGGACAGAAAGAAATGGGTCTGTCAAAACAATCTCCTGTTCTTTTGTGCTGATATATTCACTTCAAAACTAATTCTTATGCCCACAGATTTCTTAACCCACGAACTGTCAATAGTAACTTTCCAGAATGTCAAGCCTAGTTTGTAACTTTTCATACACGTTACAAAAAGTCACTTTGTGTTAATATTTGAAGCAGTATCAATACAAAACCTATACTTTTTAGAAAGATGGGTGAATGTAGAAAATGATTATGGCGTTTTCGACATGGTTCTGTTGACCTTGAATTTCAGCTGACCTTGACATTCATGTGATCTTTCAAAATGCACCTGTTGATTCCATACTTTGCTGTCTCATAACACAGGCAAAAATTCTTTTTAGAAAAAAAATCCAAGATAGCCAATCTATTCTAAATTCAATTCCTTTCCAACCATATGCAATACTTCAAGCAATGATCAGTTTTCAATTTTATATCAATTTATTTAGTCAAACATCTAGAGTCTATTGGAAACAAAATGTCAGCAACAGAACACACAACAATACCATGCCATGTAAAAAAAATTTTTTTTTTTTTATTTTGCAATAAAAACACTTCTGTGGGCTCAGAATGTGTATCTGGAATGTTCTTGGCACTAAATGATCTCCTAACAGTGAAACTCAAAGGAAATCCCAGAGTTTCAGCTCCTGGAGCAGTTGCATTTTCCCAGTCCTCAGTGTTTTCAAAAAATGTTCCACTATCAAGGTCCTCATCACTCCTAGTGTCTATCACTGAGATGTGCTATCCCTGCAAAATCATCTTCTTCATCACTGGAATAATTCCCTTGAAGCACACGAAATAAACCTTTCCTTGTTTATTTCTATTCAAACCCAATGGCTTGGGGTGGGGACTAGTGGGTCTAGCCATTTTTTCTCAGGAAAATCTGAAAACTTGGAAGTCCAACTTCATACACCTCTCACAGACCCAAATACTAACTAATGGAAGAAATCTCCGGTTTTGGAGGAAGTAAAAAGTGTCTATTTACACGGAATACGGTAAAATTCAATATGGCTGTCAGTACATTCACCGTATGTACTGGTTAATTAGCGGCCGATCTAATCGGCCTGAGCATTCTGGTGACAGTTCGTCGGCCAATTTAATCGACCCGTGTCACTTCGTGGGTTAATGAAATCTTCTCTGAAGTTTGACTGATTTCACCAGGTTGTGCGATATTTCCTCTTCCTTCTCTTTTTTTGTTCCTACCCAGAACATATTTTACCATCGACCGATTTCTTCTATTCACAGACAATATTTCAGCGCCATGAGTACTGTGTGTCTTATTGGTATTAGTTTTCTGCTCGGGCTCAGCTACATCTCCTCAATGCGGACACCAGAGCATCGTACCCAGCAACAGCGAGCAGCGCAGGCAGGCGGTGCTGGGGCAGCTTCACAGGGCCAGGCAGAGCATCAACATGCGGATTGATCCTATTATGGCGAACAGAATTCATGCCTGTGTTCCCGTTGTGGTATTACCTGTGTGAAGATTTTTTCCAAAATCTGGCCAAGATGTAACTTTTCATCATCTATATCGCTTACAGCTGTTTGATCCCTCACATGATAGAGAGACACAATTAGCCATTATTTTCAGTCGGTCAAATTACTATCTTTTACTGGGTGCATGAGACATATAACAAGCATACTAAAGATGACAATAACATCACCTTTCCTCATATTATTTGGAACATGCCCAATGGAAAATTTTGAAAAATTCATAAGAGGAAACTGATCTCTTTTTATCATAATACTTTTGTTGCAATTTTTTGTCACTAAGTTGGAAATAAAGTGTACAAAAGTGATTTTTTTTTTTTCATTAAATTTGCAATGCTTGTTTTATTCCTCATGTACCTGGCAAAGTGAGGTAATATGGCTGATGGTAGAAATGGTTCATTTGACAATATGCTTGATAAGCTTGTGTCTGTCAGCTCTTTTTCCTCAAGCTGAGAAGCTGAAAATGACTCTGCATACCTGTATATCGCAATGCTATCGGTTGTGGTGTCCACCATGAAAATAGTGTCCAGTTTGAAAAGTCGAGAACATCATTCTTCGTTGATGGTATGATAGCCTTAACACAGTACAGTTTTTGCTACAATTTCATCATGTTAGTGATGAGGGAGAGTTGACAGAATCAGAGTGACAGGAGGTCTCTTTTGTGCATATATTTTTTTCTGTTTAGATCTATCATTAAAGCAAAACAATATGTGAGTGAATGATGCTGATGAGTGAATGATGTTGAATATCATCAGTGCAATGCTCTGGATATTGACGTAAGTCATTTTCAACATTTTTACGATATTGGGACAAAATCTTCTACGCCACAGGTCATCATATGAGTTATGCCATTGTGATTACTATTAAATTAATACATAATGCCATTGGTGCTTTTCTTTTTTGGAATACTATGATACAACCATCGCTTTTTGGCATAAGACTGACTTAGGCCATTGTTGAGAGCAGTGATGATATATTTTTTCATTTACTCAGGTATATCAATAGAAGAACACTGTATGTTTCTTTTATGAAAACAGTCGTTTTGCCAGTGTTATAACCGCAAAACCCTCAAGTATTCTACGCATTCCTTTTTCAGCTATGTGGATATCCTAAAGTCAGACACAGAAGCAAAAATAAAGCTGACAGAAAGATCATCATGTTTAGGCTGAGTCCAGTTTAGGGTTTGGCTTATGATTGTTGATATATGAACAAGCACTTCATAATCAAAATATATTATTAATTTGAACTAGACACAGACTTTCTTTAAAATGAAACACAGAATCTGTGTAATAGAGAAAATATTCTACATAACCATACAAGATGAAATGTCAGTTAGAGAGGAATATGTACATGCATAAATTTGTGCATTGTGACAGGCAGTGTGAGGATGGATCAGCATATGATTTGAGGCTAATCTTCCACCTGGAATGAGCAGGGTGTAAAATGCTTAATACTAAATACATACACTGTCCATGTTTTCTTTCCTCTGCCATCATTTGATTTCAGTCATAATGCCGGGTCATGGGATTCTATGATATTAGTTGAAAGTCATGGATTTAGTAGATTTTTTTCCATGTCATCTTATAAAAGTCAAAGAGAAGAAAACATTTTTCTTCTTTTTTTTTTTTTTAAATTTAATATTTATTTATATGTGAGCTTTTTTTTTTTTTTTTTCATGTTTCCTTTTATTTATTCCTAAATATGATATTGATCAATTAAATTTCAAAGTTGAAATAAACATTTCAGATTTGATGAGCACATAATAATGTTTCATAGTTGTTGATTTGGGTTCCTCAGATGTTTTTCAGCGTAAGATTTTTGTTGTACTTACATTACATGATTGTATGGCTGGCATTTCTCACATGGCCAAGTGGAATGAATCAGATGTCAAAGAGAAGGGGCTTTATTGAGAAAATTCTGGATTTCATTGCCATGGATTGTAAGAGTTAACTTTGAGCGGGATTATTTTGTCACAGAAGAGTGGTAGCTACATAATTGTTACACCAAGTAATGTACACCCATTTCCAAATCCTCCAATATCAATAATTCTCTACCTGAAAAACTAGAGATTTTAGACCTACTGTAGTAGGTAATAAGACATTTTGGCTCTCACCAGCTGAGTCTTTTTTTTTTCTATTTTTTTTTTAATATAAATAAAGATACTGCAATTTATATATCTTGCTGTAAGAATTTGCCATGAACAAAAAAATAGAGGATGAAAGGTTTTCGTACTTTTACATCAGTCTCATGTTTTTCTAGTTGTGAGATATTTAACTCTGGAGTTTTTTTTCTTCAAGCCTGCAGCTAATTCTAAACATGAGTTTTCCTGCTATGTATTCAGCTGAATGTTAAGTGAGTCCTCAGGAATTTCATCCTGTGTATTTTCAAATGAATGTCCTTACAAAATATTCTTTCCTTTTTATCTAAGTTATTACTTTTGTTGTCATTTTTTTGTTCAGTTTGATGCAAAGTTTTTTATTCATGCTTTTTTTTGTGTGTTCTTGTTAAACAATTCCATGCTAAATCATCATTTCAAATCAAAATTTACGGGATGTTATCCACTTTAGCGGTCACTTTCCCCCGGTGATGAGAACTGCCCTCACGCCCTTAGTACGTGTTACCCACTCCACTCCCCAAAATGTACTCTTTCTTTAGGTATGTTTAATTGACAATGCATATTGTCATAGAAATAAGGTTAATGGTTTAAAGCATTGCATAAATAGATTACATGTTTACAAACGTTCAAACTGACAACCTCTGCATTCCAAACACAGCCAGTCACCCAGACCAACCAATTCAACAATATCACGAATCATTTCACAGGTTACTGCAGGACATTGTTTTGCAATTTCAAGAAATTTGAAATTCAGTGAGCTGTAAAGAGTCTAAAGTAAAGTCTCTTTCTCACCAAACACCTCTACTATAGCACAGGAAACAACAGATTCCTGCAGCAATGTTAGTGAGTTCATCTTTTTTGGGACATCTTATATTGCATCTGCTAAGTCTGATTAAACTTGAACTGTGTGAGGGGACAACATTGGAATGGTTACTGTCAGGTCTTTCAGAGCTTTGTCTCCACTGGTCTGTCAAAATTTGAGAAAAAGCTAAAGGTCACAAAGTGAGAAAAATGAGACCAACACAATTATACTGCCTGCCCTTCACAATCACATGCAGATACTGCAAATATCGACATTTAGTCACAAAAAGCACCATAGGAGTAGAAGATGGCTTACTGTGTCCATGTAAAGACCATCATGGCACTGTTGTAGAATACAGAACTATGACACCTAATACAGTTCATTCTGCTACATATTAGTATTATAATTTTCGGGGCAATTATTTCTCTGTCTTAACATATATTTTTGGCCATGGAGAGCATCCATCTTCTTGAGTTTTAGGTAGCTGTGTTTGCAGATTCATCTGGTGATATACATTTGAAGAGGTCAAAACACCATTAGGGAGGTATGACAATGTTTCCACTACTTGGATTATATTCACACTCCTGGTTTGTCTTACAATGTCAGAAAATATTCTTTGAAAAAAGAAAAAGATGTGCAGCGTTATTGGTGTGCAAGGAAACCGATATAATTATGAGTACTCTTTACTCTGATGAAAAATTCTAAATAGCTTAAATATTGATGTACCAAGATCTTCACATTCAGTATTAATTCCTGTCATTTATGGTCAGGTAAATGCTTCGTTTCCCTTTTTTTCCCCCACTTTGACATCTAGATCATTTCAGTTGGTTGAATGATAAATGAATCAATGTTTATTTCTATGTAAATGTATTTGTGTGATATTCATTTTTCTCCATTACTAAACAGACAAAGACATAGATCTTGATATACTTACTCTGTGATGTTAATAACTTATAAGTGATAATTAGGTAGAGGAGAAAACACCATTTTTACATGTTCATGTGTACAAATGTACATACATGTGCATGTCCTGTTTCTGTCCTATTAGTGCAAACCAGTTATGGAACTTCAGCATTAGATCCAGCTGGTTTTGTCTGAATGCATATGAAAAAGTGTACATGAATGCCTATGAAGAGTGAAAATGCAAAGGGCACCGAGGTCACATTCAAATTTTGAGAAACGTAAGTTTTTCTCCCTCATCCCTGATATTGTATGTGGTATTGATGAAACCGGAGACGAATGTTTATTTTTAAAATTTGCACATGTATTTTAGTTCATTTTGTAGAGCAATGAAGTAATAGGCAGCACAAGGCCAGCCTTGTAGTTTCATATGGCATGATGCATAATAATAGTTATATTTTAAAAAATTGATTTAGTACCAAAAGCATTTCCACTCTTCACATACCTGTACATGCAAAGACCGGGAACATCAATGACTGAGTGACAGATGATTTTAATCTATATCTGAAAATACTTTGAGCAAATTATTATTTTCAGCTTATTTGTATTCTCGTGACATTTTTTACATTTAGAAATATTCTTTGTCTGCAAATTTCATAGAATGCTCATATTATCTGGTAGCTAAATATGGGAAGTCAGTTCTTTTACTTTTAGTAAAATTTGTCAGGTTTGAGTAGCAAATAATATGGCATTGCTTGATTCATTCAAGAAATAGGTAAGGGCTTACTTGGTTACTGTCTTGTGCAAAAATAATGGTCAATAAATCTGCAGAGCATGTATATTTTAGAATTGAGTCTTTTCGGCATACTTAGAAACATAGATCTATGCATTTAAAGTTTGTGTTTGAAAAAATCATATCTTCTACATGTTTTTGTATCAAAGAAAATATGTTTTGCTCTAGTTCAAATAGCACATAACTAACCTCAGTTAAGGAAGTTAATACATGCGTTATCATGTGACCAGGTGAAAAAAGTCCAGTATCAATGGTGAATATGTTGAGACCGATTACGAGCTCACAAGAATTAACTTTGAATATGAATACTTCAGTACACAAAAGTTGTCACTTATAATTGTTTTTTTCTCCAAACTCATGTATATTTATTACTCTGCTTGGCTGATAACAACACTCAACAGTTTCTGACATGAAAAATATGACACCTGACTGATTTCACCTGTTATACAACATTTTTATTTCAATACATATGTAGACTACCTTGTAGAGAGTAAGCTCCATGTGCGAATATATTGGCAATTATTTTGTACTGGTCATTGATAGATTTATTATTGTCACTGTGTGACTATTGCTATTTAAAATTATATTGTCGCTGCCGTTCGCTGTCCATGCACAGAGCGTATGAGTAATTTTTAGCCAGACCAAAAAAAAAAAAAAATGTTTTACAGATTTAGTTGTCACAGCACAGTAATAAAAATCATCATTTGGTTATGTGTTTGTGAGGTGCATAACAGGTTAGGAAGAAAACTTCAGGCCTAATGACCAGTTTCTATGAAATATGCCTTATGCACACAGCACCCAGTTTATTTCTCCGATATCTGTGCATAGCCACAGCTTCACCCATATACATATAGTGCTCTCTATATTTCACTCACCGTTTTGCACATAATCACTGTTGCTTCAAACATGTGAATTTGTATTAGTCAAATACAGTTTTCAATTAAGAGAGGACATAGAGAAATAGCTATTTTTACATATCGTCGATAAAACAGATTTACCCAATTTTGGTGGATTGGCAGATAGCGACTGGCACCAACAATGTATGTAGTTATTATAAAATTACCATATTTTGTCCACTCATCTTTTTTCATGTTTCATGAAGACAGTGTAGTTAGCAGGAAATGCATTAAAGAATGGACAGCACAATTGTTTCAGCTCACCTGTATTTGGAGGGAGTCACTCCACGTCAATTGTAAATTGTAGTGGAGTGCAAAGAAGATAAATTTCAAGCACATGCCTTCTCTCTTTGTATTTAATAACGTTCCAGTAAGAATATACTCACCCTTTAGATGACAATAAATGCATTATTTATTGATTTAAGAACAAGATTAATGGTTATATGCAGGAATGGGTTACATGTTAAAACTGTTAATCACTGCATTGTATCAACAGCTAATGAACAGTCAAGAAGTCAATAAACAGTGCATTTTTTAGGGGGACACCCTATGCTCATATAGCATAGGTGATAACTAGAGGGCTTTTCTTGTTTATTTATACTTTTTGTTGTTAATTTTGAGGGATGTTTGTCTTGCATTCAATGCACTGTTTACTGTTGATTAACATCTATCATCATATTTATTTGACTAACAGATAGATTGAATTTGACCAGTGTGTGGGCATTATAGACAGAGCCCACTCATGAAAAATCTGGAAAATGTTTCCTTCATTTATGTCATCAACTGCCTGAATAAGGGCTACATATTGTAACATATTGTTGTTTTCCTTCTTGGTTCCTGTGTTGCTTTCCTTTGTATTTTAGTTGAATATTTTGAAGCAAAGCAAAATTGTTTTGATCATTAAAAATGTGAATCTGGTTCTATAACTTTTTCCATTGCTTTTGTTGTTTTTGAGTGGATTTAAATGGATTTTTGTTTTTTTTTTAATGTCAGGACAAAATATAATGAACTGTAATCAGGGTAAATTGAAGGGTCATGGGATATTGAAATTTGTAATTTAGTTGAGGCAAAGCCCCTTAGGTGGGTGGAGGAGAGTGTGGGTCCTGAAATCGGGTTTTGCTCAAAAGATTTGATTTTGGGCTTTTGTTTGCTCTTAAAAGTTGTGCTTTTTGCTGATACAAAAATGGTTTAAACAAGTTGATATGTCCATTCCAAGGATCTTGAAAGGGTGGTCATTCAGTGGTTGACCAATACCTCTAATATGCAGGTCCTGGCTCAGTCAGGACGCTATATTCAAAGATTGATCGACAATATCTCACTTTGTAAGGGCAAATGGTGCACAACTGGTCATGAGTCACGTGCATGCATAATATCTATGTGCAACGGATTCCTCCAACTTTCATATACACAAACGTATATACATATGTAATATAATCTAATACATATATAATATAACCCCATAATAAAGCAAACAAGAAACACTAATCCTTACAAGACAACACCTTCCTTACATATTCATGATATTTATTTGAAATTGTGTAAAACTTAAATGCAGTCAAGTGACTCGGAGAGAGACAACAATATGCATCTCAAAAGACAATCACTTTCTTCTGGTAGTGAGCACGACATACTGGGCAGGTATTTCTCATGTCCAACATGGCAATCTCCTCCAGTGTCTGTAGACATGTACTGTGGAATACATGCGTGCAGGACAGCAGCACTGTGTTACGTACGTGTCGTCGCTGTGGGAGACCCTTATGCAGATTTTGTGCATCACTGCCACTGGCTAAGCTATCAGCAGCTTGGGCTCTTTGTGACTGTAATTTATGCTGACCTACAGCTGGTCCACTTTGGGGATGTTTAGTAGTCTGAGTTTGGGTTTTATTTCTACTGCCATCATCTTGTCGTTCTTGTCTGTTTGCCTCCTGCAGACCATGTCCAGCTTGCAGACTCAGTTTCTCTAGTAACTTTCGATCCTCCTGCTGTCTTTTTGTTTTGCCAACAGCCGTAGACTTGGTTGGTGGTTTTGACTGAGTCTTTATCTTTGTGTGTCCATGAGTGTGTATGGCATTGTGGTCAGGCTCAGGCACTGCGGTGTCGTTGTCGCTATTGCTGAAGTCACTCATCAGTTGTAATTCTGTCAAACAGATAGGGCACTCCAAATCTCCTCTCTCTACAGCCTGAAGGAAGAACAGAAATACTCATTTAACCCCACAAACATGTTGGACAAAATCTCTGCAGGACAAATTTATAATAATATACATGTTCTAAAAATGACATTTACACCTAGTGTCATCATAAGAAAGCATTTAGCTTCTTTACTGTAGATTGTTCAGAGATGTATTTAAATGTAAAGTATGAACAAATCATTGAGCAGATTAACCCCTTTACATTTTTTTAGTTCATCATACTAAATATCATCATACTAAAGGGATTCTCTAATGATCATAATCTGTTTGCTATAGTGGTTTGTTATAGTGGCAGAACCTACAGTGGTAATGCAAAACAGTGACACTGAGCTAAAAACCCCATTGTAAACATGTAATCTATTCTAAATGAGTATAACTGAGTGTCTTCCACTCCATCTATCTTCAGATCTTTCCTCTGTGTTCCTTTCTGGTAGAACTACAATCCTCACTATTGCAAATCGCCAAATGATGTATAATAATGTTGCAAGACCACGAAAGGATAAGAACCCTATCCATACAGAGTGCTTTTGATATGGGATTTATCCTTCTCTACAAACACTGATATGGAGACATCAATGTGAATAAATATATGAAAATGTGATATGATACATGTATTTCATGACTGACAGAATAAAATGTGCTCCCTCTTTGTTTCTACTTAACATTAATCCCTTTCAAATATTGAAAAAGTCAATACTCATTATTCTGTTGGAAATTTCTACATTGTATTTTCACTGAATGAAAAGTTGCAGTAACCAGGAACAAAAGTTTGCGATAACTTACTTATAGTTCTCTTAGTTATAGTCCTTATTCATGAAATGAAATACTAAAACCGTCCAACAGTTACCAGATGCACAAGTTTGAAATATATTGTAACACTTGGTCATGGCAGTTATAGTCTTGACTGATGAAAAGAAAAGTCGTGCAACCAGGCGGAATAAGACGGATGTTACCGTTATAATGTCCAGAATTCGTGTTCTCAATGGAAAGGAGAATGAGTGTATTTTACCTTGGAGAAAAAAATTTACTTAACAACAAGTCTTCTGTGCTCATTTCTTATGTCCAAAGTTTAATTCCTGTGACCCCATGGTCAGTTTTATCTGATTTTCTCAATGAAGTCACCTTTGATATCTGACTTTTTTCACCCCATCACAGTTCACACAACAACAGTAAAGCCCTCCAGCAAATTATCGAATGCAACAGCGAAAAATAAATCTCCTAAATTTCTCTTTGATTGTGACTTTGGTTGATGAAACAATCCAATTTCCATCACCCACTGGGAGATTAGATTGTTTTTATAGCTGTACCTTGAGCTGTATGGCCTCCCATTGTTCTGGAAGTATCTGGTTGTGGACTGCATCCCACTGGCTGAAGACTGCCCGGCTCTGCTGGACACTTGAGTCAATCTCCCGCAGGAACTCGGTCATGTTGACATCCAGGGACCTGATCATGCGGTCCACAATGCCTGACAGCTGTGGCAATAAAACAAATATTACTTCT
Organism: Peronia peronii; assembly: GCA_039654565.1. NCBI lineage: Eukaryota > Metazoa > Mollusca > Gastropoda > Systellommatophora > Onchidiidae > Peronia > Peronia peronii. The sequence goes on from JBCEWB010366623.1 coordinate 21,116, forward strand.
GGCCTGTGCTGGACTTTGGGTTCTGCCCAAGAACGCTATCAATCAGTAGTAAGAAGAACAGCACAAATGGACTTGAAACCAAAAAAGTGAAACAAATAAACAAAATGTTTTTAATTTATTCTTTACACTTTCTCCACTGAAAAGCAAATTATCCACATGCGTGTAGCAAAAAATATGTTTTTTTTAATCAATCACAAGTTTGTGAGGAATCAGAAAACTTTACTTATTTAAAGTGAAAATTTTGTTAATTACATCAAAAATGTGACTCTTCACTTAAATTGCAAGAGCTGACTGATAGCACTAGCTATCATCTGGGTCAAGACATGGGTAACAGTGTCTACTTGTATAATTAATGCCTTTTTGCTTACACTTACATTGTCAAGTACATTGCACTATGAACAATTAGTAGAATATGGAGTATTGTACTGTAATACAGCTAATTATCATAACAGCAATAATTTACAGTATTTCCTCATTTCTCGCATGTGTTAGGTTCCAGGACTGTGCATGATAAGTGAAAATCCATGAAGTAGGGATGCTATATTTATGTTGTTGTTTACATAATTTCAAATCTTTATAAACCTCCTCCATACTGTTATCAACCCTCTTTAGTGTTAACACTAACTTACCGTATATTTGTTACAGTGAGAAAATTGTAAACTTTAATCACATGTTAATACTTTTTTATTCTATTATGGGGTGCTCACCATTACAGAGATACTGTGATAAAACTTGAATGATGAGAATGAGGATGAATTCACTATATAGAAATACATCGACATGTGTATGTAGAAAAAAAAATGTGACACAGTGAAGCCCTGAAAAGTGAACCCGCTATAAACCAGGGAATACTGTAGAGGGCAAGAAGGAAAAATACCTTTCCTTGCATTTCATTTTAATAGATCCAGTAATTTAGCAATTGTCTACAATTTGGTTTTGGCTGCAACAGAGGCAACCCTCCGGCCATATACATGTGCAGATTCAGAGTTAGCCCATTTGACCAACTATATTTTACCTTTTCCTCATAGAACTTCTTCCTCAGCATGGGATCCTTTGGAGGTACAGTTTCTCTCAGCTGTTTGTACCAACACCTGACCACATAGCCTCGCCACCAGGCCTGTATTCTGCCAAACAGCAAAGACCAGTACCACTTTCAGAAATGAGACATTGAGACAAACTGTCCTGGTTTAAATGAAGTGACACAACAGAAGCCCAATATTATAACATGAAGTCTTCCTATCCAAGATACATATTTTATGTATGTATGGGGAAAAAATCAAAATTTTGGTACTTTGAAACTCATGAATGATTCCTAAAAATAGCAAGCCATACTGAACAAGCTAGTTTTGTATTTTTTTTAAATGCTACATATTTTGTGGTATGATTCTATGAAAGCACATTCAGACTAAAACAGTTTTCCTTTATCATTAAAAGGGAAAAAAATGATGTTTTCATTATACATCCGCAGTATCAATAATTTTTGGGAACAAGCAATTAGGCAAGATTTAAATGTTTTCAACAAACAAATCTATTAAATTAAGAAACTGTATACATGTCATGTTCCGATATGATCTCTTTTCCTTTCAAGGCCTCTGACTCAAAATCAGTTCTTCCAATTTTTTTATCTTTTCCTTCACCATACAAGCATAAAGCTATCAATTCTTATAAGTTATTAGTTTTAAAATATTATGCACATGTACATACGTATATATACATGCATACAGTCTTGTGTTGTGTTTGTATTAGCTATTGACTCAGCCATCAGTAATTTAGGGCTGTGGTAGAATTAGCATTAGCTTGTCTAGGGCAACCTTCATAAACATCTCCACAAAACAGGACCTATATTTTTTAAAAAGATTTACGATTATGACCTACTGGGCAGCACTTTTATGCTTGTGCACACGAGCTCCCTCATGGATCACTCTGGTCTGATACTGTTCATGGCGACACATAGGGCAAGTCTTTCTGCCAGTGAACCTCTCAAAGGCCTGTAGGCAAGCCTGAAACATAGGGGACAAGACATCTCATAAAATTATATCAAATGTTTAAGCCAATAGTCAATGATAGTCTACAACAATCCTTTGTTCTGGCTCCTTCACATCCCCAAGATAAGATAGGATAATATCAGATAAACTTCCTTTCACAGCTAATGAGACATGTAACATACATTATAAAACAACATACATCACCAAAACAATGAGCATTCTTTTTCTGTGATTCTTCAACCCCAGATCATCTATCAATTTGACACTGTATGAGAATGTTATTGCGCATTTGGTGCCATATTCTTTTTTTAGGCCCATAGTTTTCAGTAGAATAGTTAGATATAGACTACACTCATGTCTTGTTCTAGAATCAATTAATCATAATGACACTTTCCTTCAAATACCTAAAGGACTAACAGCAATCTATGACCCAAGTTTTCACAGATTACAAAATCTAAAATCTTAAGGATAAGACTTTCTATCAGTCAGTGTTTAAACTCCTAATAAACTATTAATGACTACGAAAAATAGTTATAGTGGACCAGAAGCAATGTTTTATATTTTTCATTATTTAAACCATGTACATGAAGTAATCTGTGTCATGAAATTCTAAAATGCTTTCTAGCAATGTCAAAACATATTTGATTTATTAATTTTTTTTAATAACCAATTGCAGAACAGGAAAATTAAATTTATTTACAAAATATTCAAAGACAAACGTTCTCTTAAACTTCTGCTGGTTAGTGAACTGAGGAATATCTGCATTTTCAGTGAGCTAAATTATACATTGCATTATGCAACAAATTTAAACTGTGAGCTAATTATATCTCCGCTGACTCACTCTATGAAAGACGTGAGTACATGACAAAAGCACTTGCTCTTGCAGACCAAAGTCCTCTTTACAGATGACACACGGCTCCTTAGAGTCATCTCGCTGGTTGGATTTCTCCTTGACACTTGACCATTCTTGCTCTGAGAGCAATGGCTTTGGTGCATGTACGAGGCCAAACTTCTGGGCTGATTAAAAAAGAAAATGTTATATGAATGTACTATTTGACAGCATGGAGAAGGAGAGAAGGCAGACAGTGACAAAGGTATTAAATTAATGAATGAGATTATTTTTTGACTACTGGAAAGCTTTCCACTTGAAGGAAAATTTAGGATAGGGAAACAAGAGGGAATTGGAAAAGTTAATGAAAGATTACAGATTACATCATAACAGATTGTTTATTCTATGATATGCTGTACAATTTTGATTAACTCACAAATTGCTCAAGCAAACAACATACAGTCGAGAACGGAAAACTCAAATTTCCTGGGGACTGAAAAATTTGTTAGAGATTTCTGTAATTCGAGATTTCCATGAGGAAATACTAAGGAATAGAAGGACTGCTAAGGGGACATAACCATGATGACACTAATGTGGTTCGATCTTAACAGTATTCTAGGAATCAGCACCCCTGAGTTTATCTTTATGACATCACCCATTGTCTTTTGGACAGCAGGTTTCGTGCCACATCGCTGTGCATGTGTTGCAACATGCAGGTTATGGTTATTCCTTGCAAAACAGACAGCATTGTGGCCTTGTCCATCACCCCGCTCAATTACCACATCACTCCTTCCCAGTGCTTTATCTTCAATGAGGCCCCATTTTAGACCTACTCTATACATTGCCTACCTCTACCTCTCCTGCACACCTTTCCCTTTTCATCAATAGCCTGCGGCAAGTAAGGCCAGACATAAAATGGATCTAATCAGACATTCTGCGCTTTGAGATCCGGTAGATGATCATAAAATCATTCATGGCATCTGTGTTGAGAGTTCCCAAAATATTTGTTAATAATACAAAGAAAACAGATGAACTTAAACGGCCCCGATAGCGGCTTTCGACTTTTCCATGAATTCGAGATTTCCATGTTCAAGCCTTTTGTGCTGGATTGTATACTGCTAAGAATGTGTACATCAATTTTCTTTTGTGAAACATAATTACATCTATATTGAAATAGTTATCTTTTCACTCTTAGAATTTAATTCTTCAACAGCCTATGAAATGTTGCTTATTCTACTGAAAAATATTTTTAAATGAAGGTTGTTTATTATGAAGTCAAATTTCAGCAGTGTTCAGTTTCTCGTTATCGGATGTATTAAAGAAACAAGCTACGTGTATCAACAACTGATAAAATGAAAAGAAATATAGAAAAAGTGATGTAGTTATAAAGATAACTTACTAGCCTACTAAACAACTTGTGGTTGAAGTGCTACATGAATTATCTGAAGAATACTCATTTGAAAAAAAACATAAGGAAATGGTTATATGTTTCATGTCAGTTTGGTAACGTTTATAAAATATACAAAAACATACCAAGAGTCAATGGCGGTGGCTGTGCATCAAGAACATATTCCTTTTCATTTTCTGCATCCTCAGGCATCTTCTTTTTCACTAAACAATAAAGTGATAGCAAATAAACATTACTGCAAAATAGTACCAACATGTATGTAGGCTTTTCACATCCAGGTAGATTATGATATATCCATGAAATCCATTTTTGACCAATGTTTTCGATATTATCAATGTTTTTAGGAACTGCCATTTAGAAGTTGAGATTGTTGATTTTGGTCATTAAGCCCAATCAGTTTCTTCAGGTTATTTAATCAGCTCTCTCTATGTATGTATTTCTAGTATACCTGTAAACAGGACACCCAGTGTTGATTTACAAAGAAGGATTCTTGAAACTAAAATGAGATGCTACAGAAAAATCCTTGGTATAAACTACAGACATCATGTGACAAATGATGAGGTTCTCAAGAGGATATAAACAGCTATCGGATACCTCACAAAATTTCCCCACTGTAGTGAAAAATGAAAATGAGATGGTAGGGTTATATGTCCAGATCATTAAGGCCTTGCTAAAAGGATCTTACAAAGGCCAGTGAGAGACAGCTGCAGATGAGGAAGACAAAAAAAGAGATGGGAAGACAATATCCAATCATGGATCAGAATGAGATTTGCTGATCCTCAAAGCACAGTGGAGGAGAAGGGGGAGAAGGATGAAAGGTGGAGGAAGAGGGCTGGACGAGTTAGTGGCTTCATCCACAAAGGCACCCCTGTGACATCGACTGAAGTCAATGGGCAGGTAAAGAAAGCAAAAATAACATGAATTCTCGCTCGTGGTCAAACAGCAGACAATAGCACTATGCTTAAAAGTCATTTCAACTTTAATTTGTAATTTTTGTGCAAAAGGTCGTAAAATTTAATATTACAGTTGGGCCAGACATAAACTACAATAAAAAAAAAAGTCAAAAACTTAAGAAAAATAATGCTGTCTCATTATTTATATTTCTGTTACAAATTTATAATTTCTATTACAATGTCCAGAATTTTTATAAATATCTTCAGCTAACAGTATTAGTACTGCAGAAAGTTCCTGACCTCTAGGTCTTCTTGTATCCACCACAGCCTTGGCTTCACGTTTTTGCTGAGCACGGGCAGCCGGTCCTAATCCGATCTTCCGAGGGCCAAAATTAGTTCCCAAAGACAAGGATCGTGACCAGTGATCTTGCAATGCCACAGCTGCCAGTGTCAAGCTTGAGGGATCTGCCAGCTGTATGAAATAGATCTATATTGTGAAATTTTGAATATGCAGTCACAGGAATGATTTGAGAGACTTTTGTCCTCTCCTTATAGTTGCTAGAGCTGATGCTGTTGTTGTTCATGTCTTTAACAGGTCCTATGTGGAACAGAACCATACCATTTACTAATTCCGTTATTATTCCTTAGTTTTTGTTAGAGTCTGTGTTATTTGTTTGTTTGTTGTTGTTGTTGTTTGTGTGTTCTGCTTTTTTTGTTGTTGGTGTTGTTGTTTTATTTTGTTCTTGTTTCTGCTGTTCTTGTAAAATTTTATAGGATAGAAATAATGATTTGCAAAGCTTTCTTCAGTTTTTTAAACAAAATAAGATCTCTTAATTTTACTGATGGATCTGCTTTGATAAATACATGTCAACACCACTAGATCCAGACCCAGATCTAGAGTAGATTTAGCTCGAGTTCGCTTCCAAATGTTGAAAGTGCATGGAGAAGAGGGGTGAAATAATTATGGATCTAGATCTATCTCGTGATCGACACTGAAAGAAATCTATAAATCTAAAGGTTCTCTATTTTTCATTCCGATACCAATTTTTTAAAAAAAAATGCACCTGTTCCTTCAAACTTTTTGATGTTTTGCGAGACATTTTCGTATTAAATGTCAACAGGTACGATGTTCAGCGTCCTAAGTAACGGAAGTGCTAAACTGGTCTTGGTGGTCGGAGTGCTGACAACATTTGTGATGTAGCTTCTAACAGTACTAAATTTGAAATAAGATGGGTCGACGTAATTATCTGTAAAAAATGTTCTATAAGTATCGATACTTAGATGTGCGACGCCAAGGGATCTGAGTGTCTAGGGTTGCTTAGATGGTTTGGTTTACTTTATAATTATGATTAATGTATTTATTTGTTGTTGTTGTTGTTGTTGTTAACATGATATGAAAGCTGGACATCACTCCTGACACAGTTACAAATGTGGTATTGATTGCTCTGTAATGTTTTGTTCCCTGACCTTAAACGTGTATGAAATACATGTATACACAATTATTAATAATATTTTATTTTTTTTTACTGTCACAAATACTTAATTTGTTTATATAATCTGAATTGCACTACTGTCTATTAGTTATTTGGGGAATAATGACGAAGGATATTAATTTTCGTGGCCCAACAGATTTTTTCCCCTTGATGACAACTAAACGGAGTGATTGACATGATTTTTACTCTGCTGCAGGTTATAGGTGATTTCACATTGTGCTATGCAGTGGCCTTAGAGAAATAACCGTATTGCTTTCATCCCTCAAGAGAAGAATATAGGGCCATTCGTTTTGGGTGGATTATTCAATAAAAGCAGCCACACAGCTATCAGCCTCAGGCATAAACGCAGCCACAGATGGATGCTAATTTCTACATATCTTTCCACCATCTGAAATCAAAATGATCTTTAAAATAATTATGTTTTTATCCTAAAAAAGCTCCTGCTCAGGGTAAGTATCGTATTGTGCGATCTGGAACAATACTTTACATTCTATGCGCCCAGCAGTCGGTCAAAGTTCATAACGGGACTAGAAGATGACCCATGTCCTGCTGCAGCACTTGCCAAAGTAGAACCAACACAAACTCGATCTGTTTAGGTTTATCTTGCAGAGTACACTTTGTTTATACTGGAATGGAGAAGAGAAAATGAGTTCTAAGACAAGGTTAGTGAAATTTATAGAGCTATCTATTGTGATTTTACTTCCATGTAGACTAGATCTAATTTGTTGAGTGCTCGTAATCCTTATTAAATTTGACCTCAGAGATACCATGAGATGACGATGGAATATTAAAATTTAATCTCATACGATTATCTGCAGAATCTAACCGGTGTTCGCTTCCCTTTCCGTCCCTTTTCGTTGAGCGCTCTCACGGATATGGCCACTGACAATTCTCAGCAGGGCTTGAATTCGGAGCCGGTTAAACAGTAGGTCTTGTTCATTACTGTGAGTGTTTTGTGTTTTTTTTATTTGAAATTAAGATCAGCGTTTTGATTCTGGTATGAGAATCACCAGCCAAATTTCAAATTTGAGGACTTTGTTTTACTTTTATTGCATTTCCTGATCACAATATTATGTTCATGCTAACTTGCATGCCACTTTCAAATTCAAATGTAGAAGTCTTTCAACTTTTATTTTATTTACATTTATATATTTTCTTTTCCAATCAGTTGTCGGGGAAATGGTTGAGTCAAGGTGCATGAAATTTATCAGAGCTAGATCTAGCTAAATTAGGTCTGTTCCAAGATCTTCTTTTCAGAGAGTCGTGAGTTCCTTATAAAATTCATTGAAATGGAGTATACATTGTGTATTAGAGCTAATTGTTTTTTATTTCAATTTGTTAATATGGAATATAGATCTATATTATTGTTTTCTTTTTTAATTTTTTTTTTTTTTTTCATTTAACCACTTCACTGCTAATACCTGTGCCGGGTATAAAGGATGCGGGAAGGCATAAAATGTGGTACGTCCACTGTCATCTCCCTGTCAACTGCCCTCTTTTCCCCATTGATCCATGTTTGGATCTCTGAATCTTTTTGATAGATGCTGCAAGCTCCTGAATGGCAGATGACTAAGCGATGAGAGCCCAAAATAGGTGTAATAATATCCTTGTTTATGTATCAGTTAGTAATCTTGAATAACCATCACCCTCTGATTCCCAGTGAGAGTTGGCTCGTTCACAGTGGATGTGAATGGGCATGGGTCGAGATTAGTAATGGCCAAGACTGACTAACACTGTATCACTGATGCTTAGCACAGGACTGGAAAATTGGTGTAGCAATGAAGCGGTTAAGCAGCGTAATTGTGTTTCAGCTTTCATTTATTTGATTTTTAATATTCCATGTTTGCGCCCAGGGCAAATGAGTCGGAAGTCACGCTAGGTGATTTCAAGTTACAGTTGTTTTTTACCATTTTTTACTATTTTCCAACTATGATCCCAAAATTTTTCTTTTTTCAGGTTGAAAAAGGTTAAATTGTCGTTTTGTGAAAACAAAAAAAAATTTAATATCTTATTCTTAGTCGGAAAGTAGTTAAAAACGACTGGAAACGGCCGTGGATCTTTATCGCCTGGCGCAGCTTCCGACTCATTTGCCCTGGTCGCAAGACATATTGCATTAATAATACCTTAAAACCATGGGGCACATTTATTTTTAATTTGATAATAGTTTGTAAGCTGTAATACATCTTTTAATTGACGTGACTGAGCACAAATCATAATAGCAAATGTCTTGCTCTCAGGGCAAATGAATTGGAAGTTGCGCCAGACGATTTTGATCTATGGCTGTTTTTAACTAGGAAATTTTTTGCTTTCACAAAATGAAAATATAACTTTTTTAATGTGAAAAAACAAAAATGTTTGTATCTATGTCGTTAAATAGTTAAAAACGACCATAGATCAGAATCACCTAGCACGACTTCCAACTCATTTGCCCTGAGCGCAAGACAAATTATCATTGAATGATGTTTTATTTGTTTTCAATTTCAGTCTTTTTGTACATCTTACCTCTGCATTCTGTCTCCAGAATGGCTATATGGACCCGAGTCCAAATGATTATTTTTTTTTTTTTTTTTTTGTGATACTATCTGGAGCTATTTTTAGAAGTGCTTCTGTGGTAAGCACCCAACACACACCCCCATGTTCACTACCTTTCCTTTCAGTCACAGTCAGCTATCTCTCAACATGACCATAGGTGTGGCCACATTTTCATCATATTCCAAATTTGAGACGAAGTTTGAAGAACTTCACACACACACAAAAAAAATGCCTATTTTGTTAGGGTTAGGGTTATGAAGTAAACTATGTCAGAAGAACAAACTAGTACTTACTATACCTGTGTCCAGGTAGCAAAGTAACAAAAAGTAGACTTCTGTTTGAATAGCAACAGCCTTCTATCTCTCAGGTACCTTAAGATGTCTTCCTGGTTGAAATTATTTCTGTTAGTTAGAAACCTGATGTAAATGGATGCAGTTTTTGTGTTTTTGGAAAGTCACAACTACATGTATTGTGCAATGTTTGTAACTTGGCTTCATCAAAGGCACAGAGTGCTCAGTATATAGCTAGGATGACTGAAGATCTTCCCTAGTCTGTGTTTTAACTCCAACTTAATTTAATTCTGGATTTGTAATTCGCTCAATATTTTCATGATTACATGTATATTGGATCCTATGCAGATAGTATTTACACACAGGCATAAAACTGATGCCACAGAACTGGGTTATTTCTCACAGTAGGAGGTATAACTTTACAATGATATTTGCTGGTTTTGGCTTGTTGTCATGTCATCCAAAATGCTGATGATGTTATAAATAAATGGACATAATACATGGCTTTGTGGAACCATTCCACCTATTTTCTTTGAAGTAAAATGATATATAGGCCAAATAACAATGTGGAATCTGATGTTAAATTTTTCATGCCTTGAGTTGTTGATGGAAGTGGAAAGGCAAATGATCTTTGTCTTTGCTGGAAAAATTGTTTAGTTATATTATGAATCTGTCATGCTCAATTTTTTTTTTCAAAATAAATCCTGTGATTCAATCATAAATAAAATCAGATTTATTCAACAAGGTGCCATTTGACATCCAACTGATTTCACCCATTTTGCGCAACCTGTGATCCTGAAGACCTGAAGGCAGTGTATAATATTCTTTTAATTTGTTATTGTTTCATTGAACTTGAAAATGCAGCGCAAAGCAACCCTATAATCATTGAACTTGACAGTTTAAAGATTTGGCAGGACTACTTGTGTTCTCAGTGACATGACATGTAATTTACCCTTTGTTGGCAGTTTGTTTTATCATTTTTCCTCTTGAAGATCACTAGCCACTGCCCTTGGTCTGTGGAAGAAGTCGAACCTGGGACGATGGAACGTTACCAATTACACGGTGACAGAGTCGCCCCAGGCCACAGCCCGTTTCACCATTCCTGGCCTGTCACATGAGAGCTTTGATGTGGATGGTAGGTACTGGAGCTCATAGTAGAGGATTCACTTACTGAAGCATAGAAAAACTTGTTAACTTGCTCAGATTGTGTACATGCTGACTGATTTTGTGATCTAAGAAAACTTTTCATAGTATCATAGCTCAGCCCAGATTGTGAAGAAAACTTCTTCTGATGCTGGCACCTGTGGTCTTCAACGTACAGAGCGTCTTTGCTCTCTCCCTATCCCCTGTGCCTAACCTGAACAAAGTAGTTATGGAGATTGTTTTGACCAGCCCTGTTACCTCCCTTTGCCAGATGCAATAGGTGTCAAACAAGCAATGTAAAGAAGAAAAAAAAAGCACTTTTTCTCTTATTATTTGAAAGATTGATCACAAAAAAATCTGATGAAATTACTGCTATAAGAAGAAAACATTTCCTCACACCATGAATTTATAAAAAAAAAAAAAATTCATATGTTTCAAGCAGAGAGGGCAAAGGTTATTTTTTTCTCTCTTTGCTATGTTACTTAATCATGTGGGTAGCAAAGTGTGATACAGCTAGATCAGCTTATGTTACTTGTGAAAATATTCACATGAGTCTTGTTTGATCACAGCTTGTGTTGGTGTGGAGGTTTAAGATTTGGAGTAGGCCGGACCATCGTACGATTATTTTACTGTCTAATTTCTATCTCCTGCAGTATTAATTTTGTGAGCAATTATTGTCAGCTACACTATTTCCATCAGTACCCATTTCATATTGGAGTCTAAGCTGGAAAGACATCTTTATTCCACAAACTTCTATCTGGTCTGTCACTAATTTTTTTTCGCTTTAGTTGAGGTTCAGAGATTTCATGATAACAAAATAAGTTATAACAGCTCTCAGTAACAATTATGTAAATGTTCTCATTTACATATATTCATGACTGCAGTGTATTCTATGTATCAGGAACGTTCACAGGACTAGAAATATGCATCTGTTGGTTTGTCGGCTTGTTAAAAGAACTTATTCACTGCACTTTCCAGAACATTGCAGATAAAGGTTGCTTGGCTTCAGCTTATGAAATGTGACTGTTATTATTGGTTTCAGTTGTAGTTTCTCCTTCACTCAACCTAGGCCTGTGCAAAAATGATTTCCTTGACTAGTGGTTGACCAATCAATGGCACCATAGCTGCCATGAGCAGTCATATGATCGGTTAATATTGTCTTGTGCATCATGCCTAATGTTCCCATCAAATGGTTTTGACAGAAGTTTTTTTTATTACTCACTTAAAATAAATCACCTAGCTAAAGCCTACCACACAAACTGCAGTTATGAGTATCATGACCGATTGCTACACAGGCATATTCCTGACTTTGTAGTACTCACACGATTTTATCTGTTCATCACTGTCCACAGGTAACCCCAAGATGACCAGCATCATGATGACCTCTGTTCTATCAAGAATCTATGCCTTGCACCGCCCAAACCAAGAGACCGGTGACACCTTCCTGGATTGGGCCATTCTCACCAAAGACCGTCTGACCTTCGTATCCTCCACAGAATACCAGCTTTCCACTGAGTTGTATGACAAAAGTGTTCAGAAGTGGCCCCTGGATGCATCATTCCGTCTAAGGACTGTTGGAAACACTTCTGTCTGCCATGTGATTGACTTTTACATCCCCGGTGAAGAAGCAGGTCCATTGTGGACTAACGTGACCCAGTTGGTATCCGTGGATAAAACGACAAGAAAACCGCTGCCGCTGCCCGACTGGTTCAAGGACAAGTACCGGGACAAGGGTGTGTTTGACAAGGGATTGATCATCAAGCCTTTTGACAGACCAACCAACACATATGAACATCCAACCACAGTGAGTGCACGAAATCTTATGTTGTTTGCAGATTGCTATCCCAGATGGAGCATTTTATCAAAAATTCCAGGGATTGCATGGGACAAACAGAAAAATGCTTTCTCCTTGAAAATTCCTCCATTTATCAGATTGTTTTCATAAAGTACCTAAACACACACCACTCAGAGGTGAAAAGTCACTGTTTGAATTTTTGCCAGAGACAGCAACAATATGTGGATAATAGTCTGCAGCAATGATAAATATAGACACATCCACTGCCATTTTATTTCCATGATGCTGTACCATGAGAAGAGGAGTGAAGTTCCAGCCTGCATATTTTCCAGGAGAAAGACAAATTATCAGTTGGAGTAGTTTGGTTGAGGTCATGGCTATCCTCCTCATCATTAGACACAAAATTAGGTGCTGCATATGTATGAGATGCAGCATGATGAAATCAGGCTCTCGTCAAATTTCGAGCATATAGAGTTATTGGTATCACTGACAAGATTATTCATTTCTCTTTCTGTGTGTGAAAAAAATTTTTGTTCAACCGTCTTAAGTAGAAGAGATATTGGCAATTAGAGCCGATGGGGGTGACCTGTTTGCTGCAGCTGAATTTAGTGAGAAAGTGGCCGATCACTTTTGTTAATCCTTGTTAATCTTTATTAGGCCATGCCGCTAAATTACAATTTTTGGGCTTTTACTTAATCTGTTTCATCAAATTTAATTCTGAAATGCACTGTTAGATTGATATAGAAGGATCCTGTCAAGAAAAAAATATGTGTTAAAAATTCATTCACTGTTGAAAAACATGTGATTTCTCCTGTCGTCTTAGTTTTGCGAGTGCTAGATTTCATCGTGTCAAGTCAAGCACATCTCATATCATGATAGGCTGATTTGTCACTCGTTTGTCAGCCTGAACACAAACTTTGTTTGTCATTAACACTTTTGTACTAGTGCGACTCAGTTCCTCATACGGCCCTAATCCTCCGGGATATGACTTTACCATGTTCTAAGACACACCCCTGTTTACATGTTACAGCAGCAAAATTTACATTTCTGTGTTTTTATCAGCGATTTACTGAAGCACAAGATTATGCTGTGGCTCTGTATAGACAAATTTAATAACGGATGTCTTTATATCTAGATTAATTTTATGACAAATAGTGTTTGTATAAACCGATAATTGCTGTAAATACAAATGTTGGCGCAAAAATAATGATGTTGTAAGCAGCAGAAGTGGTACGAAAGCTTGAGCCGCTGGGAGCGGCTCTCTGGCATTTCAACAGCAACCATGAGCCGCTGTCAGCGGGTCACCGGAGATAAGGAGTCAGTATTTAGTGTGTCAGATTTTTTTTTTGTTAAAGAAGTCATAAGTGAATTAAAGTTGCCTCCATTTGTTTGGGATCCTGGAGCAGAGTTATAGTCCAGAACTTACAAAGGGATGAAGGAAAGTTATCTATTCGATCTTCTATTTGACAGGTGAACTGGTCAGATACAGACAACTACAAGCACACAAACTTTTCCTCATATGTCAGATTTGCTCTGGATGCACTTCACGCCGCCCTTCGGAAAGAGCAGCTGGCTGCTGAAAAGAGCAAATTGAATGATTCCCAATCAGCAGAAGGAGAAGAAACATCCAAACAGGATAAACCTTTACAAGGCATCACCAAAGAGATCATTGCTCGGGGAGTGAGGGACCTACGGATATGTTACCTCAGTGAAAGTCTAGAAGGAGAAGAACTGGTCACACATGTGTGGCAATGTCCAGGAGAATCAAATATAGTCCAATGTTCTGTAGCCAGAGACAATGAAGACCTATGTCAGATGAGATTTGTATATTATTAATTCTCCACCACTGTTAGGTATTCAGAAGAGGACTAAAGAGCCAGTTGCAGACATTTTTTATCTATGGTGAGTAATTTATGCCTTAGTGTAGCCTTCAACGTGTCAGAATAAACTGGTTTAGTACTTTACCATATTAACCCTTAAAGTGCAAGGCATTGTATACATAATATTTCCTCAGTGCCAGCCACATTATTCGCTCAGTGCCATACACTTCCATATTGTAAAAAAACTGTTAAATCTATGGATTTGTTGTTGCAAATTTGGCATTTTGGATAGCAGAAACTGGCCCGCAGTTGTGGGTCCACATTTTGAGATAGTACAAATGGATCTGCAGTTGTGGACCTGGCTCTTCAGGGTTAAGTATTATATGGAAAGTAATTCCATTGTAAAGTATAATGACGGAGTCATGAGCTAGATCAGCCACTTGACATTTCTGAGTTGAAGCCAGCCAAGTGTATCACTCTTGAGACTTTGTCCCATCACTGGACACAAATCTTGCATTTCAATTGATCAGATTACAGTGATTCCCAATAGTCTCCCAATGACAGGCAAAGCCCTAGTTCTGAAAGCTGAGAACTCGTACAACTCAGGTGTCATAGATGATTCATGTCTTCCGCTGTTTAAACAGAATAAATTTTTACACAGTGATGTATGGTCGCCACCTTTCGCTGTGTGCATATAGGACATTTTGAGCACTTTAATGCGAGAGCAAAGAAACTATTCTACAGATCTGACTGTTGTTGTACTGTGATAGAAGTAATCATGGGGTTGTGTGTTTGTATGCTATGTAATAGAGTAGGAGAATACTTATGGCCAGTTCCTATGATGAAATTGGCCTTATATGTACCCACTTCTTTTCTTCATTATCCCCACATAGCCATAGCTTTGCTTTTATGCGAACAGTGCTCTCTATTATATTTTGTTTGCTATTCCTGCATACCCACAACTGCTTCAAACATATGTGCATTTCTATTATTTAAAATAGTTTGAAATTAAGAGACGACATACAGAAAGAGCTATTTTTTCTATATTCCATGATAAAACAGGATTGCTCACTTTTGGTTTATATGCAGATAGTGAACGGAGGTGACTATTTTTGATATGTTGTGTGGTACAGAATGTGTGAACATGCATATTTGTTTGATTTTTGTGTTAAGCCAAAATTGTCAGGAATACCCATGTTGTATTTGCTGTTGTTTTTATGAAGATGGCATTGTCTGTTTGTCACTGGATTTGTCTCATGGTAAAGAGCTTAACTTTGGAAATATCTGTAAAAACAGCCGAAGTCCCCACTGTATCAATAGTTATATTTAGGCACGATCAAGAAATGGTAGTTGTGGCCTGAAAGGAATTTAAAGCGAGTTCTTTTGTATGTTATTGTATGTTCCCATGAAAATTAATTCATATGCAAAGTGTAATGATTTAATACTCTGATCAGGTCGTCCACTTGATACGTCTGTGGCTTACTACACACTGTTATTGTTACTCAGCCCCACTTCCTACGTTCTCTTCCGAGTGTTGTAAAGAAATGAGCATGTTCTGATATTAGGGTGAGTACTGAGCATGCAGCAGTACTTCAGTAATTGCATTTAAATGGGATGAATAATCTCAGTGTATACCAACCCTCTCATATCCCGAGAGAGTGAATAGAGTAGTGAATTAGATAACAAATCTATGCTTTAAATATCATCACTGTTCTGCAATAATGGCATAAGTCATTTTCAACACTTTTGAGATGGTTGTATTGAGAAAAAAACTTGTTTATAGCACCAGTTATTTCATGTATTATGCCATTTAGACTTACGGATTACTCTGTTGACATATCCAGTAGTTCTCATGCTCAGTATCTCAGTAATGTCATGAGATGTCAGTCGCAATTTGGTGTAATTCTGACTTTGGCCATTATTGTACAATGGTGACGACATTCGCTTAATCAATGCCCAATCAGACAATGTGCACATTATGTAAATCAAGTGTATGTGTAATATGATTTGCCTTTTTGTTTTTGGTTTCTGTAGACATAGAGTGAGAGATAGTGAGATTTTATGCACACATTTAGAAGTTTTGTTTTGACATGATCTGGTAGATTTAATGTGTATCAATTAAAAACTCACAGTTTGGCTAAATTGATTTGTTTTATGAATCCTGAGACAACAGATGAGTCTGTGTCAGTGAGGAAATTAGACAAAAATCATCTCATCCAAGTTTAGGTTGTACTGTTGTTAAAAATTACTAATAAAATATATGTGTATAGACTAAGGATTTTGAAATTACTTGTCACACATGATATTTAACTTCTCTTGCAAACTCTTTCATTCATCGTTAGAGTGATAAAATCTGATTGAAACATAAGTCCATGTACTCATCATATTCCTGAGATCTACTTCTCCTATGGAAAGAAATGATCCGATTACTTAAACAACACAAGAAGCCAACTTTACTTTTTCTGCCTATAGCTATTTGTGTCTGGGGTAAGCAGAGATAGGACTGTGCTTCTGAAAGAGTGTCAGTGTTTTTTAATTGTTTACAGTCTGTGATATTGTTCTTGCACAGGACAATTACCACAGTCTAGGCAGTGCAGTGAGAGAAAATACAAAACAATTTTTCATAGTATTTCTGGAGAAAAAAACAAAACACTTTTACAAGAGAAAAATGTTTGATGTACTTTGAGGCAAACACTAAACATGTTCAATATGATATGTTTCTCACAGAATTTAAAACATCAGTTGAAATCAAAACTGACTTTCAGTATCTTACAGTGAATCAGTTGTGAGGACTACATAATTGCCCAATTAATGGTTTATTCTCTTTTATCAAGGGTATGTAATGTAATTATTTCTTCATGATCATATAACATACCTGTGATTTCCTTATCTTTCAGTGTTTTCACATTATTTCTATATATATTGTGTTTAAAATATGTTGCAATCTGTTACATCTCTTACAGATCCGTAGGGTGATAAGTTAACAACATTATTTTATCTGTGATTTCCAAGATCTGCATAATGTTAGTTCGTGTAACAGGTTTGTAGAGTTTTCTTGCTGGATATCTGATGGAAGGATAGTTCAAGTCTTCGCCAGATGAGATGTGAAAATAATCTTCAGTACAGTACAGATCAGATGAGAATAAAACCGCTGCTTGTGCCGCTGCAGCACAGCTTAATATTTGCGTCTGCCCTTTCTTTTTTTTTTTTTTTTTTGCGAATTATTATGGCACTGTCACAAAAGGGCATGAGTTTTTCTCTTTTAATTATACACATCACAAACAACACTAGTTTTGTATGATATTAATTTATCTCATTTGTGTCTTGTGCTATGTAAGTTCAAAATGTGTGCACATTTTCTTATTATTATGAATGAGAAAATGGAAAGTATCAATTAAAAAATGTCATTTGTGATAATCAGGTGTATAATCAATGGACAAAAGCTCTTATACATATCAGTATGTCACATGACTAGGTGAAATAAGTTAGAGTATAGGAAGCTCCATTGAGACAAAAAATCAGATTTTAGTGACCGAGGGATCATAGAAGTTAAAATTGAGTATGAATGTTGCAACACAGAAAAATCCATAGTTATACTATTTTTTCACCAAAGTAATGGCACACTCATCTTCCTTTTCACTAATACCAATAATTCTACATCAGTACATGAAAAATTTGACAATCAAGTTCATGTCACTGTGTCATGTGACGTTTGTCTTGTGTGTCACTGTCATAGGCCAGCGCAACATGACATCAGGAGTATCACATTTTGTGACAGTGTCATTTTGAGAGGTGCATTGTGTGTGTGTATGGGGAGGTCAGGAGTTAATGTTAAAAAATGGGAGGAAAGCATTTCAATGCCATTGGAAGTGCACATGAGCAAAAAAAGTCTGTTTGATAAGTACAACAACAACAACAGTAACCACAGCATGAGCAGTACAGTGGCCATAACAACAACATCAACAAGCCACAAAATAAGATATACAAGGAATAACAAGACACAAATGATCCAATCATTCAATTGGCAAATACAATGTAAATGTAATTAATCAAATTAATCATTTACAACATCAAATATTTCAATAGTAAGTGTCTTTGCCTCAAGTATCCTCAAGTATCATGGACTCCAATACATGTATCATGTCTTGGTATCACTCAAAATGAATTGTCTCGCGGCCAGTCGAAATGAGACATAAGTCGCTGAGCTAGAACCGAGAAATCGGGGTTTGGAAGTCATGAGGGGGGTCAGACATCAAAAATTATTTTTATTGTAGAAATTGAAAATGCATTCATTTCTGAACAAGACAGTATCGGTCTTATCCTTGATTTATAAATATTTCTTCTTTAAAATTGTTTTTTTGTGTGGTAGGTATGTAGATTTATGCGTTCGACTGTTCATTTAAACTCTATTTTCTCGGAGATTCGATCATTGCTGTGGGATCCCCCCCCCCCCACCCCCTTTCTCTTTAAACTGCAATCTCCCTGGCTAGAATAAAGCTAGCTTAAAACTTTTTTCACCATCTGACAGGGTATGAAATAAGTTTTCACATGATACACCAAAAACCCCATATGGTGCTCTTTGATT
>JBCEWB010366624.1:0-21139 GCA_039654565.1 Peronia peronii
CCCCCAGCCTGTCCCAGCCTGACTACTGCTACAAAGGCTCTTTTTGTCTGTGCATAAGATTGACGCAACATCTGTGGGTGGAGGGATAAAAGTACTGCCTACTGACCTGTGTGCCCGACACCAAAGCTATGATGTTCACACATGCCATAGTGCTCCTTAGCTGGTGTGAGTTCAAATCCCAGTCCATACATGCGAGAGGCCCCTTTCTTGGCCTGAGGCTCCCAGAATCTGGAGATGGTTGAGCTCTTTAGGAACCCAGGAAGGCCGGAATCTGAGGATGTGCGATATTTGCAGACTTAAAACCCGTCCTCTCATTCCAATGAGCCCATGTGGAGAGAACTGTCTATGTGTCTATGAAATTCCACATTAGAAAAAAAACAATTCTTTTAATTTCTTATATGTATTTTTTTAATGGAGGGGAGAAGGGGTAATATTTTCTGACCTTTTGATGAAAACAGTCTGACATTCCTAGGCCCTGTAAGTAGGAAGAAAAAATGAGGATTTGAAATTTTGTCATTATTCTAGAGTTCTCATTGTTCCTCATGACCGTCATTAAACATGAGGTTCCACAGCATATATGTGTAGCTGTGTAAGTGTTACTTTATTACTGATCACATGGTGAAAATTTGTGGTTTGGAGTTAAATGCATGTCAATGTATGGGTTTGACAGGGATATGCCTTGCTTTATAAGACTTCAGGAAACATGAAAAAGAAATTCAGCACTGCTTTTGAGCAAATTATTCATATTTTCCTTTCATTTCACAACTATAGACTATTTAAATGGTTTCTCCAGAGCTGATTGTGTTGAAAATTTGTCCTAATCTTCTCTCTCTCTCTCTGTATGTGTTTGAGCATGTGTGCATGCGTGTGTGTGAGAGAGCATATGTGGGCATGTGTGCATGCATATAAGTAAGTAGGTTGGTAGGTGGATATGTAGGTAGGTGAGGAAGTAGGCAAAGAGGGAGGCAAATATAGATTCATTGATTCACTGATCCGGTCACTCACTCACATTCTCTTACTCATCTATTCACTCACTCACATTCTCTTACTCACTCATCCATTCATTCACTCGCTCACTCACACATTCATTCACTCACTCACTCATTCATTCACTCAGCTATTCACTCACTCACTCACTCAATTACAGATGTATTTACTCTCCCATACATTCATGCACTAACTCATCTATTCACTATTCCCTCACTTACCTGTTTACTCATTCATTCATTGACTAATTCACTCATTTACTGACTTACTCACTCACTCATTCACTCATTCCCTCCCTCCTTCCTTTTCTCCCTGACTCATTCACTCACTCCCTCCCTCAATCACTCACCACTATCCTTGTGCTGTGCAGAATACAGCAGGATATTCCCAAACTTGACCACATCCTCAGCAGAGGACAAGAGTCCTCCCCCTGCCCATTTGTAGGACAAGTCCACATATGGAGCATTCACAATGTTGCCAGAATCATTCTTAACATAGTTCCTGGAAGTACGAGTGCACAGAGTTTATGGTCATGAATTTCACAACAGCAGATTTTTTTGTTTGATTTTGGGTTGGGATTAACAGCACACCAGCACAATTATGGCTACATTGCACCATGTGCCATAACATATATTTTCATGACTTGAAAGGATAAGGCAGAGGATAATGTGAATGATAAAATATCAAGATCCATTGCATTAAAAATAATAACAATAACGAACATTTATATGGCGGATATTAAAATGACTCCTTTTGATTGGCTATGAGACAACTTCACTGATGACCCAATATTCAGTTGATTAAATCATCTCATTGTCGGTTACCTGTTTATAACTATAACATTGTTTTTGAATCACACTGTCATACTTTGTTAACCATACAAACTGCCAGAAAGTCACTATGTCTGTAATAATAAAAAAATATAAAATGCTTAGAGCTTTTGTTATACTGAAATGAGCACTATATATACAATTTTAACATCCGAAACCTTAATTTTGCAGAAATAACATTTTTGTTCCAATTCCTAGGTGTGATAATCCCTGCCAACAGGGTACTCAAAGCGAAAATAAGATCAATAGGACAAAAAAAAAAAAACCCTATTCCTCAAAAAGGAAAACTCTTACATGTTTGATGAGACATAATACACATTCACATACATTCATACTCACATACAGGTAGATTAACATGGTATGAACAACATCAGGGTAAAGAAGACTTAAGATAAACCATTATAACTTGGAAAGTGTATCACTGATGATAGAAATATTAATATATGTAACCTTTTTTTATCAGAAATTACACTCAAATGTCCATTTTATTTTTGGAATAATTTCTGCAATAGTTTTGATCAGAGCTTTCAAATAACAAATGTCCATTTCATTTTTTACAAATATTTCAAATCCCCATAAGGTAGAATCACCATTGTATTCACAGATGCCCTACCTGGCTCTGTTGTAGATAATGGGGTCATTCAGATCCAGGTAAGTTTCCTTGAGACCCCAATGCTGCAATGTTCTCAACAACACCTCTGTGAAGGGCCTGGTTGAAACTGCCTCCACCACTGCAGCCAGCAGTGTGTATGCAAAAGTTGTGTACACAAATCTGGTGCCTGGGTAAACGACAATGACAATAACAACAATATTATTATGCAAGCACCTTAAATTTTAAGATGAATTTTCTATCATCAACTTCGTACACTAAAAGAGACACCAGCCTGTAGAATTCAGTATATTAAATATTAACTAAAGTAATAACACTACCCAAATTTTCCAACATAGAAAATGATGATAATGGATGTGATAATAACAATAAAAATAATAATAACAATAACAATGATGATGATAATAATAAATAGTAATATCAAATAATAAAATAACAACAATTGCAATAAAAAGGATGGGCAAATTAACATAGCACCTCACCTTCTAAAGCCTTGAAGTGCTTAATAGAGTTAAAGTGTTTTACAGCCACATTTTAAAAAATGCATCAGGGCAAATAGGAGAAATGGCATACATAATCGTAATATGTCACAGAAATACGATCATAGATATGCTCATAAGCATAATAATTAGAGCCATACATACAATCTATCACAAGACTGAAGGAAATGATCAGATGTCACATTCTTCAGGTCCAAAGTTATGGTGCCAATAGAGAAATGTCTCGTGACCAATCAGAATGAGTCATAAGTCACTGGACTCAAATATAGAAGTCATGGATTGAATGTAATGAAGGTGATCTGAGATCTGTTCGTATATTACAGAAACTGTAAAAAAAATACATTTCTGAATAATATGGAAATATTGCTCATATAGATAATAAGTACACCAGGATTTTATGAGCTTAATATTTAGATTTATGTGCTAAATATTCATTTTTGCTGTTTTTTCTGCAATTATAGCTGGTGCTCAGGATTATTAAATGTCTCATCAATTTGCAATATCTCTGGTTACAGTCAAGCTAACTCAAAACTTGTCTCACCATATGAAAGTGTATGAATTTAGCTTTTACGTGACAGTAACAACTCAATTTGGTGGACAATTGACATATGACTCATTCTGACTGGCTGTGAGACAAATAATTTAACTTGAGTGAAATCATCATTAATGTTTAGTAAGATCTAGTTGAGTGTCTTGAGATTTTCATGCTCAATGATAACCCTGTGACTCCAGGGTCAATGAAATCAAAAATATTTCAGATGAAAACCACTTTAACATGTGACTCATTTTACCCAATGGACAATTTCATAAATCAACGTAACTTTCCAAACTTTCATGACAATTGATGGGCTTTCAAATGAATGCCATCACTGTCATCTCAAGTCACTTTAGGCTATTTTGAGAAAATGGACAGCAACTGTTTTGTGCAAGGTCAAAACTATGATGTAGGAAGAGGTGAGTTTTGGTTTAAAAAGTAGCATTAAGTTAGCAAAACAAAATAATGATTGTTAATTAAGTTTGCTTGTGTAGCGGTGATTTGGGCCGGCAGTAAAAATCAAAACAAAAAAAAAACTAATTAAAAAAAATAAAAAAATCACTGTAGATGATTGCAGAATGACTATGACCAGTACAAGTAACTGCAATGATTGGCCTGACCTGGTTTTGCAATCAAAGGGTCGTCTTGAAACAGGGTCAGTGATTCAGCAGTTGTGGGGAAGTAACGGGTCAGGTAGTATTCTTCTCGCTCCATTTCACTCAATTCTTTCTTGCCCGAGGCCGTATCAGTGGCTGTTCTGTCTCCTTCCTTCTTGCTAGTCTTTTTGTTTGAATCCTGATCTGATGAAGCTTTGGGACCCTGGAGTATCGGTGGAAACTATAAGCTAATGAGCATTGCTATATTTGTCTTGCGGAGGGGGGGTGATGTGGAATGTAATACAGTTATACAGGCGGTCTGATATCAGTGTTTTTATATTGCCGAAACTGAAAGAACCTTCATCAATGAACAAGAAACTATTGCTCTTATGGGCAGATTATAAATATAGTCGAGCACAGAAAACTCAAACACACTAGTCTTGCCACTATCAGCCCTGTTTAAATTGCATTGTTTTCTTTATATTATTAAAACACACATTTCTTGAACTCAAAGCACATATTTCTTGAACAATCTCATCAACATGTACCGGATCTCAAAGTGATAGAATGTCTGACTAGGCTCATTTTTTGTCTAGCCTTGCTCACCCCAGACTGTTGGTTAAATCGGAAAGGTTAACGGGAGTGGTAGGGGTAGGCAGTGTATAGTGTAGGTCTGAATTTCGGGCTCATTGAAGATGAAGCACTGGAGGGGGTGGTGTGATAGACTGGGCCACACTGTCTGTCTGTACTGCAAGGAATAACAATAGCCTACATGATGCGATGCATGCACAATGTGGTGGAATGACAACATGCTGCTTGAATGACAATAGATAATGTCATGTTGATGAACTGAGGGGCACTAAATCTTTGAATACTGTTAAGATCAGATCTCATTAGTGTTTTCATGGCTATGTCCTTTTAGCAGTCTCTCTATTACCTTGTGAAAAAGCCATCCTTTGCTTAATATACATGTCATGAAAATTTGTAAAAAAAAAATTAAGGTATAAAGAAAATGTTTTCTTACTGCTGTAATTTTATCAAATTTTTTGTTCTTTCGAACGACAAGAACTACAGTAATTTTCTTTTCTTTACACTGTTTGCTGGACACCTCTTGTTTCTAGCAAAAGGGAAGTAATATGGCTGGTCAAAACGATGTCCATTCATGCACTAATCTTCTTCACCCATCACAGCTGTGGGCAGGGACTGGATTTCTGCAAATGTTTTCTATGTTGTTGGTTTATCTCTTTGTCTGCCAGTAACTCTTTTTCACTTTCAAGCAAAAAAAAAAAAAAAATCATCAAAATATGCTTTGAAATTGTCTGCCTATGTCTCTTTTTTCACAAATTTCTTTCTAATTGTGTGGACTTTTGCAGTTTTCAATGGCAGCTTTATGAAATGCATACTAGCTGAGCTATTAGCTCTAGCAGCTCGATTACATGTAAGCATCAGAGGAACATAAGCTAGCCGGGAATGCATAAATACCTATTAAAACCTAAATATTGTTACTGCTACAAGATGTTTGCATTTTTACACAATAAGAGCTGTAGTGGTCAATCTGAAGAATTTAAAAATATTTTTTCAGATCTCAAATCATAGATTCAGATTGTTAGGAGTTCAACCCCCTCCCCCCCTTTTTTACCCCTCTTTTTTCTTGTGCACTTTGAAGTTCAAGCTTAGTCTCGTTGATTTTAGTTAATCATGTAGATATGTAGGTTTGATGGTTAAGGACTTCTACTGGTAGAACTAAAGACATATTATACTTCACTAGAAGGGGTGACACATTTCAGGCATGCATGTATCTTCATGTTCATGGGTAAATTACCACTACATAAAATGGCTGCTGACTGGCAACTCTGACCACACCCATCATTTTGTGGACTGACTGGTCCTGGGAGTAGGCGGGGTCATCCTTAGACTTGTAGTGCCGGATGCCTGAGGTATGGTTGAGTAACTGTCGCACAGTTATCTCCACCTTGATGGAAACAAGTACATACAAGCAAATGAAGATGTCGACATACATCATCTGACTAGCTGAAATGAGGTGGATAGAAAAGAGGACTGAATTGAGAAACCTATAAAATTAATAGATAAAATTTAAGTTCTATGACTAAACAGGTTAAAACTAAGTTTTACGAAACTATAAAATTAACAGGTAAAAATAAGTTCTATTAAACTATAAAACTTCCTGGTTGAAACTAAGTTCTATGAAACTATAAAACTTACAGATTAAAAATAAGTTCTATGAAACTATAAAATTAACAGACCAAAACTAAGCTCTGTGAAATTATGCAACTAAGAGGTTGAACTCTATAAAAACTACAAGAGTAATACAAAGTTAATGTTGAGTTCAAAAATATTATAAAGACATATGTCTCAAATGTATCTGACAATTTCAAGGTACACCTTTCCCTTCCCACCTGCCAAAAAGCAATGTGTCCTGTTACCTTCTGCCCCAGAAACTCTTTCTGTGGGAAACTGGGGACATAGTGCTGAACTGGTTTCTCAATGTCAACCTGACCTTTCTCCCACATTTTTGCCACAACAGCTGCTGTCATGGCCTTGCTGATGCTGGCAATCCGCAGCACTGACCGGGAGGTCATTGGGATACGGTTCTCCAGATCAGCATATCCAAAACCTGCAAATTCGAGAGACAAAAAAGATATGTAACAATAATGAAATCATGAAAAATATTTAAATGAGAAAGCAAATTAAAATTTCAAAAATAAAGTACATAATGAACAACCTTAATGAGAGAAAGAAGAAACAAAAATACGAAATGTCATATGATAATGATGAAATGAAAACAAGATTTACATGAAAATGTAAACAAAAATATCAGACTGACTCATGAGAAAAGATGAGATGAAATTGAGAATCACTCAGTTCCTTCCAGTCTGCCTTACGCTTTGGATCTTTTGATGAACTGTTTCGAAAGAGAGACTAAACTGACAGATAGATGATAGTTACACAGGTAAACCAACAAACAATGTTGTTTTTGGTCTTTGTGTGCTGAAGTGGCCCACATATAAACTACGACAGTGATCAAAATTGTCTGAATCAAACCTATTGCAGCCATGATCCTAAGTAAAGATGCGTAAAAACATAGCTCTACTGATGATTTATTCTGTGGCAGTTATGGCTGACCAGAACAAAGAAATGGTGTCCTTCATTATGTCCACAGGTATTAGGTCCATTGGGGTGGGCCAAATAAATAGTTGATCTGACCTGATTTTAACCCTAGCAGTGTCGAAGGACCAACTGCATTAATGACCTGCTCATTAACTCTAGACCTACGAGTGGCTCAAGAGAAGGGGCGCCGCTCGCTGTGTGCGGCTGGCGTCCTAATGTTACGGTACTCTCCTCGCTGAGTGGCACGGGTTGCTGGCTGGGTCAGGCAAGGTTTGTTTAGGCGAGTCAAGTGAGGTCAGGTTGTAGTTCATGTAACTCTTATAGTTTTGTCGGGACACCTTACATAAATTACAACAGATCATGAGCCTTCCCATCCCATTATCCCCTTCCCTCTTTTCCCATTCTTTTAATCCCTTTGTTATGTTAAACATGATTAGAATAATAAACAAGACACAACAAGGTCTTAATAGGGAAAAGCCTGGAAGAAAGGACAGATCTTTTTTTTTTTTCTGTTGATTTTTTTTTTTTTCGTGAGTTGGTTGTGGGGAAGCAGTTTATTTAGATGGTATTTCAGTGAGTACAAATATGCTAAAGGAATGGAAATCTGTTATTTACATGTGTTTTCAATTTCAAGGAGCAGGCATATAGGTTCTTTATAACTAAACCTGCGTAGTACTGTGTTAGCCATCTTGTCAAATAAACTTATTCTTGAAGATGTTACATCTCTGCGCCACGATGAGGCCAGTACTTCCGACTTCATGAGAGAGATAGCCCTCAAAAGAATTGGATTTGAGTTCAAAGTCTGGGATTGTCCTCAGAAGGACTGGGTTTTGTTTCACTGAACAGTCTCACAAGATTATATCTCCGTCGGTCCCATCAGCTTGACCATTCAGTTTGCGCCATGCTCTTTTGTAATCTTTCTGTGTATGCCACGGCTGGAAGCATGGGTCAACACAGAGGCCAACATCACATTCTCTACATTAAATGTAGTTTCCTTTCGCTGGGAAAGTTGGCCTCTTCTCTTTATTTTTGCGTCCTTCTGAAGAGCATACCTTGCATAAACGTGTGGGACTTTTTTGTTGGTCTGGTTTGTTGCAGTTCTTCCAGAGATGTTTTGTGCTTGATTTTGGTAGGGAAGTGTCTTGCTGTCAGTCGGTGGTCTGAAGAGGAGCCAACATCACTGATATTCCCTTTTCATTTCTGGTCGTCAGCAGTGGGTGCAAGGCTAATAATTTCTTCAGCCAGCTCTCTGTGAAACATTCGATGATCCATGGGGAGTCTGTCTTTGGCTGT
Organism: Peronia peronii; assembly: GCA_039654565.1. Taxonomy (NCBI): domain Eukaryota; kingdom Metazoa; phylum Mollusca; class Gastropoda; order Systellommatophora; family Onchidiidae; genus Peronia; species Peronia peronii. The sequence goes on from JBCEWB010366624.1 coordinate 8,481, forward strand.
TGTCGAAACTTTGTAGAGGATGTAAGCGTTGAGCTCAGCCAGCATAAAAAAGTGGAAAAACACTTTTCCTCTTGAAGGAATTGTATTGTATCAGTTGGTCAGACCGGTCCACAGCCCCCATAAACTTGTTGTACTTGACAACTGCCTCATGTCACAAAATCTGCTCTCAGGTGGTTCTGTCTGTCCTACCTTTGTTCACCTTTTTGATGAGATTCATCCCGTTGTTGTTCATGACTTTCTGATCACCCTTCTTCTTCAACAGCTTTTCCTGTTTCATCTCAACAGGGACTCCAGTTCGATTCATCCTAAGTGTTCCACAGACACTCGTCTTTCTTGCTCTCAAACGCTGGAATAGAATTGGCGATGTATAATAATTGTCGACAAACAACCTGTGTCCAGCATTTAAATATGGATTCATGAGCTGCTTGACGACGTCGTAGGTTGCTCCATAGCAGCTTGCTGGCTTCTTCTCGATATAGACTTCAAAGCCACAACAACAGTCATTCGCAGAGTCACAAAGCTCAAAAACTTTAATTCCAAACTTATCTGGTTTGTCCAGGTTGTAAACTCAGAAATGGATTGCTCCTCTCCAGGCTATCATTGCCTCGTCTAATGCCAGATTCTGTCCAGGACAGTAGTTGGTTTTGAATTTCTCCACCAAATGGTCAAGAAAGGGAGCCAGTTTGAACGATGGCTGAAAACCTGGCTGGCCTCTAGGGATCTGCTCGTGGTTGTTATTGAGGTGAAAAAATGTCAAGAGCAATTGAAATCTGTCCCTCTTCATGGCCGAAGTGAAAAACGGCAGGCTATACAAAGGGTCTGTGCTCCAGTAGTCTTCTATATTTGAAATCTAGATCAGTCCCCTGGCGGTAACTAGTCCCAAAAAAGCCCAGATTTCATTAGCTGTAATACCATCTTCGTAGTACCATCTGCATGGTGTCAGTGTAGCTTGTTGCAGATAGTCATCCGCATACCTGTTTGTTTCCAAAGCAATTTTGTCAACAAGCTCCTGCTGTACAAATTCCTTCAGGTAGTCAAAAGGAGTGGTATGATCTCTGAGGTCAACTTTGGCCCCAGGGTGACCCTCAAAAGGAGGTGGCTGAGGCACACGCTTCCATCCATCCACAGCCAGGTGTCAGCATTCGTCAGTGGTACACTGGGCTGCTGATTGGCAAGGCTTTCATTGTTGTCGTCTGGAATTTCGATGTCTTCGTCGTCACTTCCAGCGCCAACAATTTCGTCAATTGAGGATGAGAATGCATCTTCTAATTTGTCTGCAAAAGTATCGCCAACTGCAGGGGTGATCAGTCTTGTAGCCAAGGGATTCCTCAGGTCAAGAATAACAGTTACTTCATCATGGTCCATTGCACAGCAGTTGTGTGAATCAATGATGGCCTGAGTGCAGGTCAGAGTTCAGATGGACAAACACAAAAATTCTTGGCTTTATATAGGCCTGGAATACCCCCTGACTAGTCATCAGCACCTGGTCATCGTAAATGGGGCGTAACTATTTGGAATTAACCATTCTATAAAGGCGGAGGGGAGAAGATGTACTCAGTTCAAATAAAACAATCGATTTCTGAGAAAGAATATAATCTATCACCCCTACTCATTACAGACCTTTCCACTCACAGATTAGTCATCGCCAGTTCAGGAATCTTCCTTGCACTCTGATTGGATCAAGTCTTTCAGGAACTAGGATATTTCTCATGCCATCTGGAACATTCTAGTTCGGACAGTGTTTGATCATCTGGATATAACCGGTTGATCTGACAAAATGCTGCACATTGTTATCTCGTATTACATTTTTAGGGCCACGTTTGACCAATGAGTCTGAATTATGACTAATGTAGATAACACAGTTATTCTTATAGAAAACATTATCCAGAAAACATTGCCCCTGATACTGTTATTTCATATTAAGTAAAGGATATCACACATACTCACAACTTCTCCTCCCCTGAAACCTTATCCTTTGATAGGGGACTTGATTAGCCTGATTAGGCCATTGTGGCATTTTGATCTCTGTTCATTCGGAGTGCATGCCCTGTTATCTTCCCCGATATTAGCATTTGTTACTTCTTGAAACCAATTATGAATTTCTCACCTACCTCTCGAGTGACCCCTCTATAAACTGACAGGTTAGTCTCCTGATCGCCAGGTGTACCTATGCATAACAATTATTTGACAGAGCCGCGAACGCTTCATGCGAAGAGTTGACAAGTACTTCAGCACAGACACAAATATATAAATACGGGCTTCGCAGTTAATCATCAAGTGGTGGAAGCCCAGATAAATCCGTGGTGCGAATGAGCAGCAGCCATTTTATCTATCTGAAATATAGGTGACGTTGCATCACTAGGATTAAGCTTTGCACTGCATTAATATTCCTTGTTAAACTTGAACAATGAGTTAACATGGCACTCGTGTTGAAACAGGGTATCCATAAAGGCACTGTACAGTTATTTGTAATAAAGAAATATCATGGTTAGACTAAAAAGAGTTTCAGAAAAAAAAATGTGTATCACATATAGGAAAATATTGTAAAACTATAGGCAGTCAACTTCATTTATAATAGTTATGATACATGTTCATCTTGTAAGCCATCAGTTTCAGTGCATTCTCAATGACATGAAAGCTGACTGAGTTGTTTTCAGCTTAACTGTACAGTAACTTTATGGGCACTCTCTATAATGCCACACTGAGACATAAACTGACATTTCCTAAACATTTTACACAACTGTATTTAATACAAATAAACCAAAAAATCCTGAGTGTGATGAATTATTGTAGCCCACCATGCACATTCAGCCTGATTTTTGCTCACTTCAGCCAATGACTGCGGACTCAGGTTTAAAAAAACAACAGCAATCTGATATATAACTACTTTTCATTTTTTCCCCTCACATTTACTGTGCCAACTCAGTGTTGTACTTGTTGACTTCAAATTTAAGCAGTGTTGTTGTATAAAACTTGCTTGTTCTTCCACTTTGTTTTGTTTTGTCCAGTATACTCGGAGCTCATACTTCACAGCAGCACACAGCAGTATTTTGATCCCTTCTTTTTTTGGACACATTTTAAAAAATATTTGTAATTTCTCATCCAACACTAACATAACGCTTTTTATTAAATAATTCATGTTGGTAAAACAAATTTTTGTATTACTAAATCAAAATAAATCATTAAAGAGATTCTTAAGTCCAGCATTTCCTGTTGACAGTTTTAGGGTTAAAGGCTGTGATAGACAGAAAAGCTGACTGTCAAACAGAGAGAGAGTGAGAGAGAAAATAGAGAAGAAAGAAAGAAAGACAGAAAGAGAGAGTGAAAGAAACAAGCATTCAGTATCCAGTGGTATTAAAGACAGAAGTACCTATGTCATCATCACTATAAGATAATGGCAGACTAAGGTAGACTGATGTCAAACACAACTGATGTCTCATGGTATTCCTGAGCATGAGGGATATTAGATCATAAATCAATAACATGAGCCAACAAAATTATATATAAATTAATTCAACAAAATAACAACGGCATAACTCATGAAATGATTCTTAACTGCTTTACTGCTATGCCAACTTTGCAGCCGTGTGCCAAGCATTGGCATACAGTGAGTCTTGACCACTACAAACTCCCACATGCACTCAGTCTCGCTCACTGCGCATAAGCCAACCAGCGTCCATCCTCTATCTTCCCACAGGCAATCAGAAACGTTGACTGTTATTCAAGACTACTAATTGCAATATGAACAAGAAGATTATAACACCTGATCTGGATTCTCTTTACTAGATCATCTGCCACTCAGGGGCTTGCAGCGTTTATCAAAAGATTATGCATATAGAAGCAAAACGCTAATCAGTGGTCGCAACATCATATCAAAGAGAAAATAAGGATGATTGATGGTGAATGCATCATGTACATTTTCCCGCACATGAAAGATCACATTTTGGACATACTTGTCAGCAGTGAAATGGTTAATAAGGTTTTGTATTTTTTCCAAATATCTCTAATGTACTGAAAATGATTATGCCATAATCGCAAGGCTGTGATGAAATGTGTGAACAGACTGGTGTGTTCATGTGTGCCTAAGAGCACAGATAAAAGCTGGGTGAGATCTCACCTTCAGCATAGACCTGCTTGCCATCCACACTAACACACACCACCAGGCCAGGGCTGCCAACTTCATCCTGAAATACAACAACAACAGCATGGGTCCTTGAATGTTCTTTATCATCATTTCATACAAAAATGTCTTAAAGCTCAAGATACAACCCATTTACCAGTAACAAACTGAAAACATAAATTAACAAAGAAGAAATTTCAAGAGTTAATAAATGAAAATTACAATAAAATATTGGGAGTGACAGATATTTTGCCAACTTGACATCATCATAATATAACTATGTCTTGAAATTCTAGAGAGAAACTATGAACATTTTTGAAACTGAAACGAAACCTTTGCTCCAATTCTTGTTTTTCATAGTCATTTTCCCACTATAATAAAAAAACCCTTTGTTTTTATTCACTGACTGCTGCTTGTATGAAAACATGCCTAAAGTTACATTCATTAAGCGTTCACAGAAAGACAGCATCACTTGGTAAGTCCTCGCAACACATGCATCTTTCAATACAGTGAACATTTCTCATCTTAAGAAGTGCAAACTTCAGAATATCCTGGAAGATTACACAGACACTATCTGGGTAACAGTAATCACTTTGATTGGTTTACATTTCAGACAAAAACTTATTACAGTATAGACCAATGATGGACTTTCAGAAATGAACCTGCAAAAACTGGTAAAAATCTATGATGATCCAAACTTCACATTTCCTCCAATGAATGCAACTGTAAGATAATAAGTCATTTTTTTCAGCCAGCTACGGTACCCACCTCTCTGAATGACTGAATGTATCTCATATCCAACACAAAATATCTTGCTTACCAAAAATTTCTCTTCCACACACATCTCACATCTGTGTTTGACATTTACAAAAATAAAAGCAAACAAAACAAAAACAAAAAAAAAAAACCCACATTAAGTAAGGGGAAAAAAGGTTCACAATATATTCTTTTTACATTGTACGGCTGTCCGGACCACAAGCACAGATTTTTTCTCTTGATATTACTTTTACAAAAAGGTGATCATGATCACTGGCAATCAATGTTTTAGAAGCAGAACAGATGTTACACTTTCCACAGCTGACAAAGGCCAATGATTTCCACACTGGAAAGCAGCAAGAAGAGCACATATTTGGGGGGATGCAATTGAACTTTACTTCACTGTTATCCACAAAAGCAGGTAGGTATTTCCAAAGATCAGTCTCTTGCTTACATGCGGTAAAATGCTTGTGCTAAGTCCACGGTCAGCCCATTATAAAACATCCCTTCTCCCATATGTGATCCGATGTTCTGATGACGACTGGCCAGCATTTTGCATCTACATGCAGAATCTTCTGACAGACGTTACAATCTAATGATTGGCAGGTGAGATAGCAAAAGGGCTCATATCTGCTTATTTGTGCAACAATTAGTAACACGGAATAACAGTCAATATTTCTAATTCTACAGCAAAATAGAATACGGATGCTGATCAGTTTACACATGGTGGATGAGACAAGTGCAGGTGGGGGTTAGCAGTTGATTGAGCAAGGGAGACTGATCATATTATTGATGCTTAGTTCACGACTGCAAAGCTGGCATTGCAATAAGCAGTCAAATTTGCATGCCATTTTTAAAACTCTTAGAGAGCTGTGAAAATGGGATTTCTTTTTGTGTTGAGTAGCTGAGCACTTTAGTTGCCATCAGAAACAGATATAGTGACAATATCATTGGAGGCCACCAAAGATAAAATCAAACGCAGTGCAGATAACAATCCTGACAGTGTTGGAGGATATCATTGAAATGTGAGGCTCTGTACTTAGGTTACATGAGATGGTGGTGAAACAGAAATTGAAATAGTACATGTGTCTGATTATTTTAAGTGAATTATTTCAAGAATATATAGGAATGTTTTTTAAAAAATTATTCAGATCAATTTATTTTCAAGTTGATCGATCAAAGTCAAAGGTGAATATTTGATTTGGATGTAGAAATCGGTAAACTTTACATTATAATTGCCCTGTGTCAATAGTGCATTATGCCAGAGGATGACAATCTCCTACCTTCCTTCGCTGACACAGTTCCTGAGCTTTCTTGATGGCCGCTGTCAAAGAAATTCTGCCGTGATCATTCTTATCTGCTCCAATTTTCTTCTGGTACGATGGCTCTAAGGTTGAACCATCACTGGATCTGTCCTCTGGTCTTCGGAGCGCTGGTGTCACAGATGCTTCCACTGTTTCCCAAGACAGACACGCTGCACTTGGGAGAATGGAATTTTTTGACAAGTTTTCGTAGGCAATGTAGGCAACTCCAAGACTGGCCAGGATTGTGCTAAGCCTATTATGGAAGGATGAATGTCCATTTTGCCACTCATGATGATATTTTCCATCATTCTGTTTACCATTCTGGCCTGATGAATTGTGGAAGTGTTTCCACCGATCTTGCTCAGCCTGACCACCAATAGGAAAGGCCAAACTCCAGACTGGCACCTTGCTCAGTGCTGAATTTTCTGGAAACTGGAAACAGGACAAACACTTTGGAAGACGAGTACTAAAAGCTCTCACTGAACAACTTTCAGACTGTTCTGGACAAATTATCCTCTCCGATGTGAACCTCAGTCTCTTGTGATGTCGGAATCGAAGACTCCTTTGTGACAATCTGCAGCTCTGCTGATGTGTCCAACCTGCTGAATGCAACATCAAGCAATGGCGCGAGATTTTTAGACAGAGTCGAGCTCCAGCCAACACTGGCAAGCCAGCCTGGAACTGGCCTGTGTATCCCGTAAGTCTGGCTGTCTGCATGACTGTCACAAAGTATTAGCTCAGTATATTACAATAATCCAAGTTCTTTGTCTCACTGTCCTAACACTGAAAAAAAAAAACACATGGAAATGAAAACGCTAGACTTATTTCATCCAATGTATTCATTTCAATTCCACCATATAATTGCAGGAATGTAACATGCTACATCAAAATACTGCTCGTCTTATACAGAGAGCTTTCCTCATCCCTATTTTATCAAAGTGAAAAAAAAAAATGTGCAAGTTGCTGAGTTCAAGACTGTAAAGACTGCTAGAGATGGGATGCAATGGAAAAAGTGGGGCTTTGTTCTTTTGTAGGCTTAAATGTGAAGAAGTCCTAAGAATATCAAAAGGATAAAGTTATATTATATGAAATATAAGAATTTGAAATCTTCAGAAGTGGTGGTTGAAGAAACCTTCATATCAAGGTAACACAGATTTTTGTTTGTCAAAGACAGACATACAAGGAATGTTATATGGTTTCCCAAATTCTCCTCCAACTATTGTTTAATTAAAACACCTCAGTTTCTTTTACATAAAAGATTTCCTCTATGCTGAAGTCTGTGAAAGAACCACATCACTAAAAAAGTCAGGCAACCACTGTTTATGTTAGTAATATTACAAGTCCTTGAGAATCTCAGTGCAGTCTGAAACACTCCACGATCCCCAGGAGCAAGTTATGAACTCCAAGCAGTTACATTAGGAAGCATACAACCTCCTTATCCTCTCAATCTCAACTTCCCAATTCCTTGTATTTTTTTATCTAGAGTTTGCTTCAGTAGTAAAACGAAATAAAATGAGTGAGCTGACTTAATTGTTGTAGTTAGCACAATACGCTGGGATTTTCCAAAGTCAGAAAGTCAGTGACAGAATCTGTGCTAATTCCTCTACTTAAATCCTAAATATTATCCCAAACTATCCCGAAAAAGCTGATACTATGGCCATACATTGATTGCAGGAGTGTTGTATGGGATTCATCATGGCTAAATAGCTAATTACAAAAGAAAAAAAAATGCAGCATTTGATGCATGTGCAATGAAATTTTGAGAACGATTTAAATAAATTTTTAATCTGATCTTTCTGGACAGCATTCTTATTTTTATTATTAAACTTGGTTTCACAGTTAGGCATACCAAACATGGCATGGATAAGATTTCCAATTGGATTTTATGGCTACATTGATCTAGGAAATGAACTTTAGTTAGTTTTCCTGTGAATGACTAGGCCTGAGAACTGCATGAATTTAACCTATTGAGATGAACTACTTTGGTTCAGGGAACTAAATTGACCAGATCTAGATCTAGATCTATTGTTTACATCGAACATCTTTGGTCTAGATCGTGACCTAGATTCTATATCCAACTTCTTAGCTTAGACTTAGACCGGTATGTTTATGACTATATACTATAATATAGACTAATTAGAGGACTGGAGGATAAATGCGTCAGGAGGATGTTCACGTAACCCTGTATGTCCATCGTGTCAGACTGCCCAATGTGCACCAAAATTGGCAGATCTAGATCTAAATTGTCTCTGGACATAGATCTATAGATCTAGTCTAGATCTAGATATATCTAGATCTAGTCTCTGGTGATAAACTTAGCAAATTTTGGTGCACATTGGGGATAAAAAAAAAAAAAGATAGGCAGATGTAGATCTAATTCAGATGTCGATTCTGTTATCGAAGACGAACCTTCGCCTGCAGTCCTTATCTCGACGCTGAACATGCGTCTGCAAGAATGTATTAACTTTTAATGACTAGATGTCCTAACATGTAGAGATGTGCAGACGAAATCTACAGCTGATTAGGTAGAGGCTAAAGGGTAAACATTAATGAGGGGAAGCAATTCTAATCCTCTTTTAGAGTCGTACTATAATCTATTCGCTTTTTTTGCCGTCCTCAATAAAATTAATTAATTAAACATAATAATAATGGATGAGATAAAATAAAATAAAAATCTTAAGTCACAATGGGAGCCCGAGGAGAAACTTAAGATTGATCAGTAATAAAATTAAATCTCTGTCTGCTTCTGGTTAAAAAAAAAAATTAAAAATCCATGTGGTTTTTTCTTCTTCTTTTTCAAGACGATGTTACAGACGAGGAAACCGTACTTATAATAATTATCATGCAGAAATGAAGCGTGTAACGAATATTATGGGTGAATTTCCATGGAACTAAATATTAAGGAAATCAAATAATAGACAAAATAATTTCCTGGCTTGTTTGCTATCGTTGAAATTTAGCTTATTGGATGATGGATCTTGACAAGAGCTATTCTTGTAAGTTGTGTAGATGGAACCCCAGAGCACTGACTGTATCCGGAGCTGTTGTGTTGTTGAAACGAAACTTTACAACAATTCCGCTTTGTTTCTTTTTGTTTTTCTCATTACTCTCCAATTTTGCTCGGTGTTCAGTTCTATCATATCACTGAAAGACCCAGACATTGTCATTCTCGGCTCCAGGTAGACAACCAACAATTACAACAACATGTCATTAACTGTTTTCTAAGCTTCCGCTTCCTCATCTGACAAATAGTCGGCAATAGTTCCACTGTTTCATTCATAAATCTCATGTCTTTCCCCCAGCATCAGCACGCTACTGTATTTTCCATGTTGAAATCAGTGTTTCTATGTCTTATCAGTGATAAAGCTGTCCTTGGTTGGCTGAAAGGCATAGGGATAACGTATTGTAACTCTGTCAGTCATATTCTTCTTCTGCTTATACCTGTCGATTCCTTGGGGAACAAATGGCTGTGACAACACTCCTCCAGGGCCCGGGATTCTGGCAGGGCTCACATAAATCCCGGTGGCCTTCGCTTCAGCGTCGATCACCTTGTACTAAGTCTGTTTCGGTCGGCCCACTTTCCGCTTTCCTTGTGGATTCCAGTCTAGAGTCTGCCGGTGACATGGGAGACAGGTTTTCATAGCGTATGGCTGATCCGACCCCATTTCCGTTTCTTTATTTCTTTATAGGTTTGTTCCGAACAAGTGAACGGCTGGATATCCCTGTCTATTTTTAATAGGTGGTACAAACACTCCAAACTGTTAACTGCTATTCACATTAAAAAAAAAAAAAAAATACACAGGACCATGGAGAGTTTGCAATGTGCTTCCAGCACGACGGAGAGGCAGGAAGAACGTTAAATTTGAATTAGGGAAAGGGGGGGGGGGGCGGAGGTGTCACAACTGAAGATTTTGACAGCATTGCGTTTTCAAGCAATATTCCCCGTAGCGTCAAGTGTAAAGTGTTATCTTTCCTATCGATCTCATTTATTTAAAAAGGCATACATAGAAACAAACAAATAAATAGAAAGTGGCTGCTGTCCATCATCATAATTTAAAAATTCTGAGTTTGAAATCATAAACACAAAAGAGCAATTCGATGATGAAAGTTAGAACAGTAATCAAGACAGGCAAATGAGAGAAAACGTCGACACAATTTCATCACCTAAATCTACGAAATAGAACGTTCAATAAATACATTTTCTTTTTTTTTATGTCCACACTAAGCACAGCGAAGGGAACAATTAGAGCTTCAAAAATATTAGAATCTGTGTGCATATATGTTTGTGTGTGCATGTATATTATTTTAACCGAAGCATGATTGAAGCAGTATGATCCAAGGGAACAAACTGTGAAAATATTGTACTGCAAGACTGAAGCAGCAACCGGTCTATGGGAAATAACTCAAGAAATACTTATCCTTACCTAAGTTGTCAGGAGTTAACTCCCATTATTTTATCCATATCCCTCACATTAAATCAAGTACTAGTGTCTAGAACGAATGTAAACAAAGACTTTTGTTTCGGTTTCAAAAGCTCACGAGATGCAGATCTAGACTCTAGGTCTAAACTAGATCTACCACTGACTACCAGTATTTGGTTTTTTCGATAGGCAGTTTTTTGAAAGGCAGTTTTTTTTTTTTTTTGAGAACTTACTTTATTTGCATTAAAATTTAATTGAGAGGATCATTCTTTACAATCGGTCAATAATCTAACATTCCCTTTATCCTCACATTCTCTCTGGATATCTATACCATACATCTGCAACAAAACCCATGAAAGGCTAGATCTAGATCTAACGCTGGGATCCTGGAGGGAAGAAAAGATCGAAGATTCCGTTGAATCCACCCGTATGGAGGAGCCCGAAGTTTTACCTTCAACATGTGAACACTCAACCTCAAACCGGCGCTCAAATACATTGGATTATAACCTCTCATGAACTTGACATGCTGTCAACATATTCACCAATGGATTACCTTTACTTGGATGTACACTTTGGATAATACACGCCTTCAACTGATCTTTTACCTTGGGTAGAAAATGAATTGTATTGAACTTATCTGAATTTCCCTTTTTTAACCTTTAGTTTTTCTTCCCCCCAACCCCACTAACATGTTTTCTTTGTTATTTGGATGTTTATTGGTGTTCTCCATTCAATTCTCTTTCGATATCTAGATAGATTGAGATCTAATATTATAGGGTTTCATTCAAAAATAGAAACACAATATAATAATTTCATAATTTTGTGACGCATGTAAATTAATTAGATCTATGTCCACACATGAAAAACAAATCCGGAGGGAATAAGATCATGTCCATGATCAGAAGAGGACATTCGTTCAGTAAGATAGATTTAGATCTATCTTTTTAAATGTATCGATATTTTTCTTCGCAAAATCTCCTTTACATCAAGTGAACAATTTGAAAGACAGCATAGCCTGTTCGAAAATGAAATATACGCATCAATGGTGAATGAAAGATTGAGTAAGTGAACGAATGATGAATGACACAGTTCTGTGCTAGATCTAGATCTACTTGGTATGGTAAGCCAGTGATTTCAGCCTGATAGTCCCCTCCTGCACCTGAAACTCGTAAACTCGAGTGTTTACTGTAAAGACTATTATGCACCGGCATTTCGGATGCTAAATCATCCAGTTTCAGGGATAGATCTGGTGATTGATTGTAGGGAATAATGTACCTGAAAGTCGGCTGTTAGGTGATTGGCCGATATTAGAGGATGATCCATTCAAATGATTTCTGGTGTAAGTAAACAAAGTTCCCAAAAGAGAACTGCTTATCAAAAAGTTAAGTACTGATAGTCAGTGAAAATGTATGTATAGCACTTTTTAAGCAGAGCCGAAAGGTAAGTACTAGTATGAGATATTATAAGAAGGGCGCTGATCTTTGAGGACTGATATTATATTGATGACTAAAATCATGTTTAAAATTCCTTTGGGATGTAGATCTGCATTCTCCTCCAAGAATCAAGTACCTCAAATATCTGTACAGTGCATTCTGCTTTCCACGTGACCTCACTGTTCTCACACGGTTTTGCAAGGTTCTTATTGACAATGGACATGGAAGTCTGTCATCCAGTTTGTAAAAGTCATCACCGAACTCCCCTTTTTAATCTTAAATTTTAAAGTCTGATATAATTATGCCTCAAAGTGTCGGAATTTTTTAGGCGTAGACATCCAATGCCTGTACATGCACAAGCAGGCTACAATAATATGACAGTTTTTTTCAAAAAAATTGTGATGATGCACTGTGCAGCCCTCTCTATTTTTATTTATTTGTATTACTGTCACTCACTCATTCTTTCATTCATCATTTATGTGTGTGTGTTTCATTTTCGGAACAGTCTATGCTGTTTTTCAAATTGTTCACCTGAAGTAAAGTGAATTTTGCGCGCGCACACACACACACACACACACACACACACACACACACACACACACACACACACACACACACACACACA
>JBCEWB010366735.1:0-20000 GCA_039654565.1 Peronia peronii
TGATCCATCTAGTTCACTTATTTGAAGCTTTTGTAACAGGGCTTCTGTTATTGGTTGATCCACATGGCTTACTTAACTGGGGTTTCTGTCATTGATTGATCTATCTAGCTCAATTATCTCAGGCTTCTGTAACTTAATGATCCACATGGCTTACTTACCTGGGGCTTCTGTGATTGGTTGATCCACATGGCTCAGGGCATACTCTTGAATCTCCCAGACTTTGACAAAGCCATCCACGTCGGCCGTCACCAGGTAGTGATTGTTGGGATCAGAGGCCATGATGACACTGCCAGCTAGACAAAAACAAGAATTCATCAGGATAAGGAAATAAGTCATTTGTTGCAAACTGACTTTTTTCTACATCAAGACAGAAGAATCTCTTTTAAGAGAAACCAAATATACTGCAGCTGACCTATGAAAAAAAGAAAAAAAAAAAAAAAGAAAAAGTGCCCCCAAAAAACTATACATTATGCTGGTTGCATTTGTACAATCTGTCCTGAAATAGGGACGTTTGGATTAAAGTTTCTACATTTCATAAAAAGAGGCCATGTATTCCAGCCAAATATTCAGCTCACTGGAGTCCAACAAAAGTTTCCGTTCCAAATATCTGGCACATTCAAATGAAAAAGGTAATTAATTTTTCCAAATATATATATTAGAAACAACAGTTTGTAGAACTCTACAATTTAAAATGATGAAACTAATGTTATTGGCGAAATTTTGAAACCTCTTGTCCTTCACCAGGGCAATGATGGTGAGTATTACTATGATATTTTCTCTTTCCTACTCTGATGAAGAGCCAAGTGGGCTTGAAAAGTGGTGATGGATTAATCATACCCTTGAAAAACCTCACATCAGAATTATCAAGAGAAGCTCAGCATAGCACCCACAGAAAGTAAACAAATCTAATAAAAAACCTACCATTCTGATGGGCAACAAATTCAGCTATCAGTGTTGCCCTTGATGAGCTCCAGAATCGCACCCAGCCATTGCCACCACAGGATACCAGATTGGCTCCACCGCTTGCACTGTTGCCACGGCGACTCTCCAGAAAAATCAGCCTGACCACAGCCCAGCCAAATTCATTCTAGAAATTATAGAACAAAACAGTCTATTTGTCTACCAGTCTGTTTTCTGTCTATCTATCTGTCTATCTGCTCATCTACTGGTTTATTTCACTAGGTTTTTGAGACTATAGACAGCAATTTAAGGTTCAACTCTTAGAAGGGAAAAATTATAGCAGTTTCAATATGAGTAAAAGTTGTGGGTGTAAGTTACATTTTTGTTTATCAAAAAGCAAAAAAAAAAACAACAATAGCAAACAAACCGATTACACTGGCGGATCAATCTCAAAACAACAACAAAAAAGAGTAAATCAAATAATCAGTCTCCCGACACCCTCTTCCCCCTTTCCCCATCCTCACAACTACCACCACAAGAGGAAAGTCTTAAGGTATATAATACACTATTTGTCTTTAAAAAAATAAAAAACACACTTGTATTAGATTCACTCCAAAAGCACTTTCATGAAAAGAGTTTGCATAAGGTAGGCTCATGCTCGAAATTAACTAATAAAACAAGTCTCTTTACATCAGTTGATTCTCAGTCCAAATATGATGTATAATTATAAAAAAATGAACATCGACACTTGATAAAAAATAACAGCAAAATGTGTCCATTCATCTGTGTGTGTGTCTGTCTGTTATCCACCTGTTTGTCTGTCTGCCTTTCTATCTGTTTGTCTGTATGTCCATCTGCCTGTTAGACTATCTGTCTGCTGCCTACCTGTACATTTGTCACTGTCTATCTAGATATCTATGTCTTTGTCTGTCTGTCAGTTTATTTGCCTATCTGCCTATCTCTTTGTCTATGTGTCTGTCTGTTGTCAGTCTGTCTTTCTATCTGTCTTTCTGTCTGTCTGTCTAACTGTCTATCTGAAAATGTACCTGATCTTCAGCACTGCCTTGGCTAAGAGTGAGTCTAGTGCCTGATCTGCGACCTAAAGCAGACTTGCTAGTCGTCGGTGCTTCAACTACCCCTCTGGTGGCCTCGGCTGGTTTCGCCATGATGTCTCCCAGGATGGACCTCTCGGCAGGTGGCAGAGTTGGCTAAGGAAACAAAGTAATTGGCACATGATTCACTTTTCATCAAGCTCATTCTTTACAGATTATGACAGGACACTTCTTCAAACACAAACTCTTAGATACATAAAATGAAAATACATCGAACATTCTTATGTACACACATATACATATACACACACACATAAATACACAAATACATAAACACATCATATATACTTACCTACCTAGCTACCTGTCTGACTATCTACCTATCTACCCACTTACATAACACAAAGACTGACAGATACTCAGACAGACAGATATGCGTTTTTTTTAAAATGACATTTTCACATGCAAATATCATATAATTGTACAAATATCTTTGTGTCTAATCCCACCAATTGTATCTTTGAATTTTTTTTTGTCAATTAGAAATACAAGAAATATATGAAGTATCGTACATAAAATACTACTGTTTTAACTTCTAACATCACTTACCTCTTTCACTGGAGATGCAGCCATAGTTCTTCCCCTTGACCTCAGACCTCTCCTTGACCTTTGGGCACAGTGACGAGATGCATGTTCCGAGTTTGTGTTCCAGATGATGACCTCTCCATCATACGATCCCGTTGCGAGTGTATTCGGTCCGGTGAAGGCACAAGAAAGAATGTCTTCCACATGTTCCTGCATGAAAAGATATATGTGCAATCTTTACCAAACCAGATATTATCACAGAGTAGCTGTTAATTCTACATTAACATATCTGATGCCCACCTGGATGGAGTACAATGTGGTGGGGATTTTGGTTGGCATGGCAGAGAAAACACTGCAGATTAGAGCTTACTTTTTTTTTTTTTCAGTGACTTAACCAAACCTGGTAAATGACCTTAGTAAAATGTGTCAGATGTGACAAGATTAAATCAAGAGCTGTTCAAACTAGGGCCTCCAGTAAAATGAAAATGTTTTCAAAAGCGAGTAAATTTTTCATTGCAAATTTTCTTTTTCCATAAATCTTTGTATATCCATTCAAAAATCTATTTCAGAGTTAAATTTGCTGAAATATATTGAGTAAAAGATAAAAAAATTGTACAAAAATTTAGTGACATGACCGAAATGAGGATTAATAAGGATTAGAATAATTCATTGGCCATTTTGTCATGGTGATTATTATTTGATACAAATGTCTTAAAATTTAAAATTTTCTGGCAACTAACTCAATACATTAAAGGAAACAACAATTTGTAGAATTCTGCCAGTTAAAAAAATGAAACTAATGTTACTGGCGATACTTTGAAATCTCTTGGTCCTTTAGCAGGGCAGTGATGGTGAGTATTTTCTCTTTCTTATTCTGATGAAGAGCCAAATGGGCTTGAGAAGTTAACAGGCAACATATTTTATCAATCTTATCATTTCACCCTGTTCCTTTGTTTATTTTTTGTACTGAGTTAGTAGTTGACTGTCTTATATTTCAAGACACTTTTATTCAATTATCATGATGATTGTTATTTTTGTATTTATTTATTTATTTATCTATTTATCTATTAATTATTTTTTTTCTTTTGTTACCCTGATGAAAAGGACGTGTGGAAAAAAAAGAGGATTAATGCTCTCAATGTTTTCTGGTATTTTGTCTTATTAATTCTTTAGATACTCTTGGTAATGATGAAAGTTCTTCATACCAAGTATGAAAGTTCTTCATATCAAGTATGAAATTGTATGGACTGCTGTTGGTTTTTTTAGGTATGTTTGGAGAGTGGTTGTCTTGAATTTCAAGATATGTCTTTGAAATGATGATAGCTCTTGATTCTGTCTATGTTACAACAGCAAATGAGGAACCTGAGGCTTGATGAAATTTGCAACAGATATAAAATTAAGATAATAATATGTGGCATTTTATTACCTGGCCTCCTTTCCAATCAGATGGCTGTACGTGGAATTCTCGGAAAGCACTGTTTCTGAATACAGCTATATATCTGGTAATGGAAGGAAAGATGATAAAGCCTATGTATCTAATCATTTCATTTGCAAAATGAGACACAAGAACATGAAACTGTTTATCCATCACCTATGTTTGTATGCATTCAATTTAGAAGCAAGTTGTCTGTTCATCTATCTGTCCATCTGTCTGTTCATCTCTCTGTCCATCTGCAAATCCATTTGCTATCCATCCATTCATTCACCGATCCATCCATTCATCCATCCATCCATCCCATCCAGCCATCCATCCATCCCATCCATGCATCCACCGAGCCAGCCATATTCCCCCCTCACCTTTTCATCCATCTAATTAAGCACCTGTTCATCCATTATCTATCCAACCATCTATCCACTGATCATCTGTTCTCAATCAATCAGTCAATCAGGCCATCTATCCACTCACTCACCTCCTATCCACTGATCATTTATCCATCCACACTCCCAATCCATCCATTTATCTATCCATACATCTATCTATCCATTCAGTGGTACTCACTTGGCCCAGCCCACCACGATCACACATCGCTTCAACACCAAGATCTGACCGATGTCAGCTGGCTGACCTCCTGAACATTCCAAAGTATGATAACAGTGACCATTCACATCCCACACCTGTAATATTAGAAAATAACAACATATTCTGAAATATAACAAGACATAATGGACAATAACAAGCCATCTGCTAACAGTCCATATCTATGGTATTTTTACAAAGAGACATCATGTCATGAAAAATAACACGATAAGATAGAAATGAAGAAGTCATCTGTAAATTTTCCATGAAACTTGTATTATTACAAAATAACAGTGCACTGAAGAAAATACAAAAATATGACAGACATTTAGAAATTAACATATAATCATGGAAAATGACAAGATACATTAAGACACATACCTAAAAATGTTGACACAGCAAATTACAAAAAAAAAAATATCAAGATAGGACAGAAAACAACAAGGCATTATAGAAACTAACATAATATAAAGGATAATAAAACACTTCACAGAATATGTCAATATATAATTATGAGAAAAATGGTACAGTACAAAAATAACATGATCTGAGAGAAAATTCATTTCAATCGTCCCAGCATCAAATTCATTCCTGTCTCAATAGTGTCATGAGTGTTGAATTCCCTTCTATTTTCACAGTGCCACAAATACTTCATTTTTTTCCAGCCTTACAGTGATAAGAGTGTTTAATTCATTTAAATTTCTATATTCACAGTGTCATAAGTGAAATCTCTGTCTTCTCAGTATCACAAGTGTCTAATTCCTGTCTATCTTCCCAATGCCACAAGTGTTTAGTCCATTCCTATCTTCACAGTGCCACTTTGCTGCTGAAGCGCCACCTATGATGTGCTGATTAATCTTACCCTCGAAATCGCAGTGTGTTGACGATTGCGCTAATTATGTTTCCAGGTAAAGCACTGCTTGGGACACTGTGTCCACAGTGCATGGCCTCTGATAAAAGGGTACAACAGTTAAGTGTTAAACTGTCTTCACAATGCTACCAGTGTCTAATTCCTTTCCACCTTCACAGTGCCTCAAGTGTCTAATTACTATCGATCTTCACAGTGCCATGAGAATCTATTTCCTTTTTTATCTTCACAGTGTCACAAGTATTAAATTAATTTCTATCTTCACAGTGGCTCAAGTGTTTAAGTCCGCCCCATCTCCACAATGTAGTCACTGTCTAGTTCATTCTATCTTCAAAGTGACACTTTCCTTCCCTTATGATACCTTCAAAGTGCTATCAAAGTGTGACCAGATGGCAGTCTATTTTATTCGAGAAGCGACATGATGAAATAAGGCGCTCGTCAAACTGAAGCGACCAGAGAAATCACGTGTTTTTCACCAGTGAATGAATTCTTAATGCAATTTGTTTTTTTCTTTAAAGAATCCTTCTATATCAATCTAAACATGCATTTCAGAGTCAAATTTGCTGCAACAGATTGAGTAAAAGCCCAAAAATTGTAATTTAGTGGCATGGCCTGACAAGGATTAATAAAGATTTCCAAAAATGATCGGCCATTTTCTCACTAAATTGTCTTTAATTGCCAATAGCTTGACTTCTACTTAAGGTAGAATAAAAGTTTTTGCACATACAGAAAGGGAAATGAATAGTCTTCACATGATACCAATAACTCCATATGCTCAAAATTTGATGAGTACCTGATTTTGTCATGTCGCGTCTCATTTTTATTCTCTGCAGTGTCATGGGGCTCTACTTTATTTCAATCTTCAACCTCTCATTACTACCTAACTACTGACACCTGGACAGGAAGGGTTCACTTTATGGTATTTTCTGTGACAAGTTGCCAGTTCATACTGACCTTGACAGTGCCATCGGTGCTGCCTGTGAAAAGTCGCGTCTCAGTCTGATCCTGGGTGATGCATGTGACCTCAGAGTTACCGTGAGCATTGTTGAACTGTTTGACCTTTTGACCTGTGTCAGCAAGCCACATGGTGATGACTCCAGCTTGGCACACACTGATAATCTGTAACATAAGCAAATGAAAATGGCTAATATATGAAATACTAATAATTACAATAACAGAGAGTTTTACAGAAAGCGTATCCTCCCCCCCCCCTCCTGTACACACTCTAAGCATTTTACTATCTATTATTACCCTGACAGACCCAAAGAAAACAGTCATATAAGTTTTCAGCTACCTGGGAAACATGAAAGGCAGCTGTCTGTTAAACTCTCAAATCACCCAGTTAATCCATTCACCCATCCAGTCATTCCTAAATCTACTGATACATTCATGACATACATGTCATCCAACATCCACCCAATGAATGTTCCATTCATTCACATCTGCATCTGTTGATCCATTCATCCATGTATTCTTTCCTCCCTGTATAGATCCGCCCACTCATTCTTCCATCATCTATCCATCTATCCATAATGTCATTCATCCATCTATCATGTTTCATAATTTGTTAATCCCTTTATTCCTCATCTCGGACACTCATCTCCATCTGTTTTCTCACATAAATAACACAACAGTTGAAGAGAATTGGATCAACAAACAAGCAATCAGTGACCTTTGTATTTCAACAACCTAGTGACTTCCCTTTGACATGGCTAAGGCTTTTAAATGAACACTGTGATGACACAAAAATGTCTACCTGGTTGTAGACAGAGTTGTAGATTGCAGCTACCACAGGTTTCTCATGGCTCATGATTCGGTCCTTCACTTCAGTTTTCATGTCCATGGCAGTGATCTGATAGTTGAAGGTGATGAAGAGCCTATTGCGGTCTTGCCCATTCCGATCTTTCCCCTCGTCAAAGTACAGAGTGGATACAACTGTTTTATTGGGTTCAAAAAAATAAGGAACACATCAAAAATTGCATAAAGTGGGCTGAAAGGTAATACCAAATCAGACAAAACAAAACAAAACAAGACAATGAAAAAAACCATCAAAATACAAGGGGGACAGATTTTCTCATTGGTGCCACACAACTGTTTGAATGGGCCAGAACTAAAGGTAAGGAACATGTGAAACTTCTGTCCTTTTTACTCAACTTTTTTTTTTGAGGACTCTGGATATATGGCCAGTTTACTTCCACTCCCCCGACTCCCCTAATAAAAAAAAAACAACATTTTTTCAAAAATCACCTTCGGCTCCTTTGGGGAACATGCCCGCCAACCTCTGGATGCAAACTTGCAGCTGAACATCCCAGATTCGCAGAACTTTGTCCTTGGAGAAGGAGATCAGCTGGCTACGGGCTGTTATGAACTGCACCTGAATAACACTGGCCATGTGCCCTCGTAGAACCTGGTAAGTGAACAGATTCATTGATTATTATTTTCCACAAAAAAAGGACTGAACAAGGTATTTTGAAAGCAATCATATGACTGAGCATTGAGGGGTTGTTGCTCGAACATGATTTGTGAACATGCTCTTTACATAGCAGGCATAACTCTTAACAAATGATGCTCATGCCAAGATGCACTGTGATACATACGTGATCTGATGTGTCAGCAGTGTTTGTTTTCTTTATTTCTTTGTGTTAGGATTTATGGGCATGATGATTCCTCAAATACATGAGGGACCCCAAAATTTCTCATTACACTGGCCATATGCCCAGACATAAGCTAGCAGGTGGATAGATTCATAGATATCATATTTTCATATGAAGAGGAAATTGACAAGCTGCAGGGAGCTATGAACTATATCAGTATTACACTGGTTATGTGCCCTCATATAGCTTAGCAAGTGAACAGTTTCCCATTTCCTTATTTTCTATAACACATTAAGGATAAACAACTGAGGGAATAGAACCATGAAACTCCAGCTTCAACACCAGACACCTTCACCAGTTAGTGCTGGATTTGTCAGCCTAGCACTAGCCTTGTCCATCACAACGGTGCTGACAGTACATCTGACCCACCACCTTGATAGATTTTCATTCGCTAACCTGCACCCTTATGTTATGACACGTTTCACAAGACAAAGAAATCAGCTGACTATGGACTGAACTACTGGTGAACTGTCCAAATGCATTTGCAGATTCCAGTAAATGCACAAATTAACAGACAGCAGATTTACATTCTATGAGAGGAGACATAATGTTTTTAGTTGGAAAAAATACTTACTATGGGCATTGCCACAAGAGAGAAAAAAATGTTCTCTCTTTATTTGAAATCTACAGGATAGAAAATTTAGAAAAATTCATGATATCATAACAATGTTTTCTCCTCATCATGGGAATTAATTTTCATAATTTTTGTTCACATAATAATCATACTGAACAAAGCGTACAAACATGATATCTATTTTTCTTCTCTATAATGTTTGTTTCATATACCTCAGATGCTTAGCTGAGGAAAACAAAACTAGCTCATCTACTCACACGATGATTGATTGTAATAAGAACTTACCCCATTAGGTTTGAAAACAACGTACGGGTTCCACAGACATACATGGTTGTTGACACCAGCAGTGGCTGTAAAAAGAAAAAAAAAAAAACAACTAATGGTCAGATTTATTATTTATTTTTAAAAAAAAGTAACTGAAAAAATACATTGAGAAAAATGATACTAATTAATGTGTTGCCATAAAAAAGATTATTCTCACCAGCAGTGGCTGCATGATGAAAAAATATAAAACAATTCTTTAAACAAAATAAATAAAATAAAAATAAAATTTTAAAAAATTAATTTATGACAAAAATATATGCAGGATTGATGAAAAAAGGGGCATCAAAATTGTGTTGCAAAAAAACCCAGATCAAAGACATCAGCTGCAGCTCTGAGAAGAAAAGCCAGTAATATTAATTTTGTCTCTTAATTATGCCTTTTTCGGGAATGTGCCTAAATTAATCAAGGAGCATTGAAAGAAAATGCTGCATTTTCAAATATAATAACATGTTACTTTGAATAACTGTAAAAAAACAAATAAAAAAAAGTACCGATTGTTTCAATCAAAGCCATTTTAAGTACTCATTATTGTCAATTCATATTGTTGATGTTCATCAGAATGCTGGATTTCAGTGAAAGTATCTGTGGTAAGCTATTGGCACAGGAATATTAGACATTTGAGATGAGATATATTCAGGCATGTTCACTGAAAGCCTACTTAGTGACAATAATAATAATAATAATAATAATAATAATAGAAACCATTTATATAACTCTTCTCCCTACACAGTACAGAGTCAAAATGGTTTACAATCTATTACTACTCCGAACAGACCAATGGACACTAAATGTTCTCAGCTTCCAGGGAAACATATGTGCCTGGCAGATGTTTGAATCCTTATCACTCTAACAGTGACATTCCTTGTCTACAGCTGAGTATTCATTATAACATGGATCAAGTCAGGAAATGAGTGTAAATTGTCCTTCCCAAGGACATAATGTTGACATGTGACAGCATTCTAACCTGAAACTTTTGATCCCAAGTCTGACAGCCCAACCACTAGGCCACCGAACAACTACAGAGAAGTCCAAATGCAGTCACATACTTTGTACACACCAATCTGATTCATGCAAAAATAATGTAGGACCCTGACTTACCAATCAGATTTAAATTTTCATTGTAGTCAAAGGCATTCACTCCCTGGGAGACATTGAACTCAAACCTGCAATAAAAACAAATTATATAACCTTTTAGAAAGAATGATTTTCTTATGCATCAAAAGAAATGAGGGAAGAATAAATCCCCGGACCTATGATGAGATAGTGGTAAGCTGAAATATGTTGGAAGGAGAGCATCAATCAAGTACTCTACTGCATCAATTATCACAAAATTTCTTGCATTTATGAAAATGGTCAAAATGACTTATTTGGCTGTGATAACTTTTCTGTGCCCAGATTAATATATATATCCACATCCTCAGTCCATTCCTGTGATCCTGTGGTTGGTAAAGTACATTTTCTCAGTGAAGTCTCACTTTCACATCTGACTCATTTCATGGTGATCCTTTAACATGTAAAACTTCAGCTGAATTTTCAAATTTCAGTTAAATGCTTATCTTTACATTACATTGACATCTATCATGTACTCCAAGACTCAATTAACTGGTCAGTAGAGTTAGTTCCTCAGTTCATATGGATTTCTGATTTGCTAAGAAACATTGATATCTACTTTCTGAAAAGTTTGTTCAATTTTTTTTTTTTTTATTTCCTTGGCAAATACTCATTATCTGAAGCCCCACACATAATGATACTCAAAATAAGATCAGATAAGTCAAAGGTAAGGTAAGGTAAGATATGATACAGTAAGGAGAGATAAGAAAAGATAAGACTCTTTTGACACTTAAGAAAAATTCCTTTCATGATTACTGAGACATGATATACGGCTATAACATACAGCTGTAACATACAGTCATGCATACATACACACACTCACGAACAGAGACTTAGATATCATGAATAGCATCGAAGTAAGGTAGACTCATGAGAAATTGCTGCATGTTGATAAAGTATTGCTGATGAAATGAACTAGGGGAGGTTGGTACTTTTTCACCCTGTGCACTACTCGCCCACCCAAGATATTTTGAGTACAACATTTCTTGAGTACAACAACCATCCACTTCTTTCAGAATTATTTCAGTAAACTGTGCATTCAAAATTCTGTGTAAAAATTTCACAAGATGTACAACAGGAAATGACTCACTTTCTCTGTATCCCTTTCTTAGCAGGTTGTCCACCTCTGAAAAAAAAAAACATTCAGGTAAGCTCATTTTGACAAGATAATATCATGTATGCCCATATTTATAAATGTCTGTAGCCAGTCAAAATGAGCTATAAATTGCTGGACTTGAACAAAGAAATTGGAGGTGGAATATAATGAGGGTGATATTGATGATTTTATACTGCAGAAATTGAAAGAGCATTCATCTCTGAATAAGAAAATATTTAATATTGCTCTTGTGGGCAGATTATCAATATGCCATGATGTTGTGAGATGAACATTTACATTTATGTGCTAAATTGCTCATATTTGGAGATCTTGTCCTCATTGTAGCTGGTGCTGAGGGGTAACTGTCTGTTTCTTCAATGTGCAATATCTCTGGCTACAGTCAGACTGGCTCAAAACATTTTTCACCATACAGTGAATGAACTTAGGTTTTATGTGATAGTAATAATTCAACTAGATGGAAAAATTGTCATTCTGACTTGCTGCAAGACATATATTATGTATATTATGAAAATGTGTTTGTTTATAGTTTTACCTTAACACCATTTATTTACCATACAGACATGAAAAATTTGATCACATAAAATACATGGTAGGCATACAGGCTCTTGATGTCTACTAAAATTGGATGAATACAGGCTGACAAGCATATATCGCACATATAAAAACCAGCCAGTAAGCAAAATAGATTTGCACAAAAACATGCAGGCAAAATAAAGCCTAAATATATTTGATATGAGGATTCTAAGTTCTCTTCTCATATATACAAACATACATATTTTGACATACAGACCAAACCACCCATCCATCCAACAGCTGACCAGTCAAACAACCTATCCACCAACAGACAGACAGACAGAAAAATGGGCAGGCAGACAGAAAAACCTATAGACAGATGGACAAAAAGACATAGAAAAGACAGACAAATGGACAGACAAACAGGCAGACAGATAGATATATTGTCAGACAGGTAGAAATACATGCAAATGCACAATGTCACATACTCACATATAAAAAACAAACTACAAACATGACCTCACTGAGACAGAAAGTACAAATTTGATCCATGGTCAGTAAAATCAGATTTTCTGGATGAAGCCCCTTTAACATTTGACTGATGTCACTCAGTGCTCACAAACATAACCACCCCTTCCCCCTCCCTCCACACACATATACATACACATGTGCACAGACACATATACATACACACTTTGTCCACATAGGTAAAGGCACAAATTACATCTAAAGTAGTAATGACAGAAACAAATTATGTATGTGGTCATGTACTCACTTCAACATCTTTACATTTTGGTTCACACTTGAGTGTTTTTCCATCCAGCCGATGACCACAGCATTACTGGTAGTGGTGGCACAGGAAATAAAGCATTCCAAGTACTGAGAGTATCTCACTGAAAACAAAGATAGCACAGTCAAATGTTAATAACTATAACATGCTAACTGTCCGAGAAGGAAGAGTAAGACAGAGAAAGACCTGGAAGTACCACATTCAAAGAAAAGATGGCACAGTATAATGTTAATAATTATACCATAGCACTGTCTTTGTGTTATTGTGTATTTAGTCGTTTGATCCCAATAAAATAGAATTATCTCCATTCTGTGTGCTCAATTTGGTCGGAATTTTTGTGGATGGAGATTTAGAATTTGGAAATGTTGCATGGACAGCGGCATCTCTGCCTACTCTTCATCTGATTTAACATGCACAACATACACATGGGACTCCAAAATATAATAACATTTGCTCCTATCAGGCATCCCTACCCAAGAAGTCTGGGGACTGTTGAGTTATTGAAAAAAAAAAAAAAAGCAAGCAGGTTCTAAATTTTTCCCATCCCCTTTAGTGAGATTCAAACTCATGACATTTTAAGCAAGAGGCAGATACCTAATCCCTCAAACACCGTGTTCACTAACCCTTACCTTCTCTCACCCACTCCCCTTTATTTTTCTCATTGTGGGCCTCGTACTTGGTGAATGTGGCATTCTTGTACTTCCCTGAGATGATGTCCTTCAGCTGAACATTCAGGCAGGGCTCTGCAGGGATAAAGATACATTGTGATGAAATGAAGGTGTGCAGAGACAGATGAAGACACTGCTGTGATTACTATAGTGAATTTTTTTTTTTAATGGTAAGTCACATTACTTCCCTTTGTTAAGCATATATGAAATAATAACAAAATTTGGTAAAAATAAAATTTTGTAAAATACTGTAAAAATGAAAATAAAACAAGAGTTAAAAAAAAACACACAAAAAAAGGGTCTTTTATGTGAAACATGTAGGCATATGACAACAGAAGCTTCTGAAAATTTCACAAATTATAATGACAATACTTTCTTGTTGTGCTTGTCATGACTTTTATCTATTTTATTTTTAAACATTCAATTTTCTAAACTTTTCGTTCCTTTTGTTTCTGCGACATGTCTCAAGAAAATTATACCAAATGTGATTTTTTTTCCCCTTCTTCTCAATACTTGTTCTATACCTCATCTGTCATAAATCCAGTTAAAATCAATCAGAAGCCAGCGGAGGGACATCACTGAGAAACTAGGACTTTTTACTGATCACGGGATCAAAGGTGTTAACTTTACTTTGAATATGACTGTCTGGGTCCAAAACAATCATCATAGCTAAGTTATTTTTTCAAAAAAGTCATCATTTCTAATTCCACTGTCACATACAATCTTTTACATGGAAAATTCTGACACCTACTTCAACCAGTTGGCTGATACTAATTCCTAATTATGTAGCATATATACGACACTTCTTAAGCTTAAATACTAAATTTATTTATCCATATTTCATAGAACTGTTTTCTTTCTTTTCCTCTCTACTTTTCGGTAAATAAAATAACAGGAAGAAATAAACATCTCAAAATTGGTTGGGAAGAGGAGGGAGATTATGGGTTCTAGATAAATTGTAATAGAAATGCGGGGAAAGGTATGGTAAAAGACAATGGGACGGGCAGGGGGAGGGGGGACGGCAGAAGGGAGATAGGCTTCAGAAGAGGAAGGCAATTTGACAGAAAATTTTAGAGTACAATGGGAATTGTCTATCAGGGACTCAGTTACACCCCTTTGCCAGACACAAGTGGCGTTGAAGGTGAACAAGCAGTGTAAAGAATTAAATGATTAAAAAATATCACATTGTTTTTTTTTAATTGTTTAATTGCTTGTCATAGAACACTTTGACAAAATTATTATTAAAAAGGGAAAAAAATATTTTCCTCAACCCTCAATTTTTTCAAAATGTCCATAGAATATGTTTCAAGCAAGAAAGGCTAAATCTGTGATTCTTTTGTTTTTTTTAAACTCCTGTGTCTTTACTACCAAGTTTGTTCAACAATCCTTGTTTAATGTCTGGCAAAAGGAAGCAATTAAGCTGATAAAGAACAACTCCAATTCTTGTAGCAACAAGGGATTTGCTAACCTATCAGCTAAAAACAAATGAAAGAATATAAACATTCATGCCACTGTGACAAGAAATAAATCTTTAAATGCCACACAGCTGGGTGAGATCAAGACCTGATGATTTTAGTCAATATGCATTTGGCCAATTTATAATTCTGATCATTATAGATATGTTAATGTTTTGCATTATCGTAAAAAAAATTATCGTTGAAAAAAAAAAGAAAAAAAAAGAAGAGAGAGAGAGTGCCTGTTGCTCATTATGATACACTTACAGAATAAGTGAACTTTAACACTAAATTAATGTTCTTGAAAAAACAAATTTAAAAAAAAAGAAAGTTCATGAAGTCAAAATAATTCCTGAAGTGTGAGAGGAAATCAAAATCATATGTATTCACTGCCTATAAACATCAAGTACTGTGGACAATGCACTGAGATTATAAATACTAAATTCTGTATACCCACTATTCACTGAACTTACTGATATTTGAAAAATATGAGGACTACAACTATATTTCGGAGGATTGTTTAAGGCCATACTTATGCTATATATTTTGTTAATCTCAGTAAGAAATCCATAAATCTGTCTTTCCTACAAGACAAAACAACCCTCTTTTTTCACTGACTACTTGTAATTCATCATCACAATCATCATCATCATAGGACTAGAATTGATTAGCAATATCTAATTTGTTTTATTCTGTCAGATAGATGACAGATACAACAATGTACATGAATGAAAATGAGGTTATGTTCTATATACATCCTTCAACCTCCTGGTGGAGGTTATCTCGACAGCAAGTATTATCCTGGCAAGCAGATGCACTAATGCATGTGTAAAGTATGCATAACAGCAACTAAAAGCAAAGCAAATGAAAGCACATAATCCAATGCATCACACTGAGGAAAAGATCAAAGAAATGAATGAAATTAAATAAGCAACAAATATGTATTCCATTGAAAGAGAAAAAAAAATAAATGAGAGGCTGGATAAAATCAATGCAGTGGTGACTAATTCTCAACATAATAATAATAGTAATGAATGATAACGCATCTTATATAATATAAGAATAAGCATAAATGAAATAATTTCATGGCGAAGAAGAAACAAAACAATTTTATTGGCATGAAATGTGAGTGCTAAAGCAAAAAGATAATAAAGCAGTCTTTTACTAAAGCACTACTATAATAGTAAATTCTCACCTCCTTGCAAACAAATGCATTTTAATTGTCAAAACCAATAATAAAATACTTTTAGACAATATAACTTAGGGATTAACAAAAAACACAAGAGAATGCTTCAAGAAAGAACAAATTTAAGGAAAAAAACAACAAATATTTTATTACTCTGATCTAGTAGACCTTAAAAATTATGCTACGAACTTGAAATAGGAAGGACATCGAATTGCCCTTTCTTTTTTTTTTTTTAATTTGTTCTGCAGACTCAACTAGGAAAAAAAACCAAAACTCTCTCCACGCACCTCAAAGACAAATTAAAAAACAAAATAAAACAAAAACAAAAAAAAAAAACAAAACAAAAGATAAACCAATGAGTGCTATCAGCAGTTTGAAACATCAAGTTGTATCACAATACACTTAATTCTTTTTCAGTTTTCCTTTCCAGAATGATCCAAGTGCACCTTCATCTCTGGATTTGTGTGAAATTATTACTATCGAATGCAACATTCTTTTCAGTAGAATTGTCTGAATTTCAAACAGATGCCACCTTTGCTTTCTACCGAATAGCTCAGAATATGATTATTATTATTATTATTACGATTCTAGAATTTAAAAAAAAAAAAAAAAAAATCGTAATAACAGTGCCACATATAACGTCAAGTTCTCAACGACTAATATCAAAATGCACTTGACGGCTCACGATATTCCTGAATATGAGAGCTTTCACATTAAAATAATGTCATTTTCAAAAGAATATGTAAATAGAATGCTGTGATACTTTGATAATATCACAAAGGCATGATTCATCAAATGACCTGTGCTATAAAGTACTTTTTCTCAAAATCTGCTGAAAAATGACTTATGTCAAATATCCAGCTGGATGTAAGCCTCCCACATTTACCAATTTTTGTAAAATCATTGGCTTGAGTTTTGCAGTCTGCCATCCAAATGTTTAATGTGCCATGAATTAATTTTGCTGACTGGACTTTGTTCTATATTAGAAAAAAATTACCTATATCTTATTCTACTTCATTTTATTTCTAGTATATAAGCAGAGTTTGTCCTGAATGCAGATGCGATGCTCAAGCAAAAATATAGATCAGGATTTTTTAAAGAAAGACTGAAAAAAAGATTTTTTAGAGAGGTTATATTATGTGCAAACACAGTGCGGCGTCTCGGAGCCACTTCAGTTTCAGCTTCAGC
This sequence comes from Peronia peronii, assembly GCA_039654565.1. Lineage (NCBI taxonomy): Eukaryota > Metazoa > Mollusca > Gastropoda > Systellommatophora > Onchidiidae > Peronia > Peronia peronii. Next base: position 17,001 of record JBCEWB010366735.1, read on the forward strand.
TAAAGCACCTTGTGATGTGGCACCCATCTCCAAATTGAACTATGTCTGTGCACAGATATGATGAATTAATATGTCTGTGAGATTGGCCAGCAGAACTGTTCTGAAAATGTGTTCACTCACAGAAAATTTCATATCAAAGTGTCAAAGTTTGAGTTAATAGAATTCAACAATATCCTGGGAAATCCCATTGACCCATAACCTTGGCCTTGCCTTGGCCATAAGTTTGTCTCACTTCTTGGCTTGACACTGCTATGGTGGGCAGGAAATTTACAACTAAAACTCCTTGCTATGAGTGACAGATTTAATAAATTTAAGCTTAGGTACTTAAGAAAAATAGTTGTGAGTAGTGTTAATGATTAAAGGCATAGGAAAATGCCTGATGTACTTCGTGCTAGGAATCTCATCAGGTTTTTCTGAAATCTTTGTTCTACAACTGGAGACAGAAGACCGATCAGTGGTTTGGCCAACTTTAGCTGGGGTTGACATAGAAATTGTTCAGAGACGGAATGCACTGTATTTGCACACTATCTATGTACCATGTAAAAACAGAACAAAAATGGAACGAATAATAAGCTAAATTTACTTTAGCCCCTAAAAAGTTTAAAATGTACTGCTATTATAAGCGTATCTTGTCTATTTCTGACTTAAACCTATTTTATAACTCGTGTATTCATAGTATGAGCAAATACTAAACAATATTGAACATCACTGACATATATGGGATGGGGAGGGGGGAGATGAAATGTAGGGTGGGGGTGGGGAGGAGGAAGGGGGGATGGAGAGGGAGGAAGGGGAATAATGGATCTAAAACAAAACTGATAAGGCATATAACTACTTCTAAATGCATATAACAAAAAAATTAAAACTTAGGAAATTATTAAAAGACAGACTCACGCTCCCAAACTGGTAAAGAAAAATGAAACAAATGAATATATGAGGATATGATTAAAATTGTTAAAACAGTTATAAACATCATAATATCAGCATTAAATAAGATAATCTAATGCATGCATATGTATATATTATATTTCATAACACTGACTGGCAAAGCCAGGAATAGAATTCTGTTTTTCTTTCCATAATCTCTTGTCTCAATATATTATGTAATACCAGTTAAATAATACACAGACATCCTTGAGGCCCTAAACTGAGAGTTGTCTAAGTAAGTAGCTCTGAACAGACAATACTGTTATTGTCCAAACGTAAAGATGGCTATAGATGGTCACTTGATCACGATTATATCCCAGAAAACAGAAGTCTGCCTCTTCTGGTCTGTCCAAATTCGAGAAAGAAGTGAGAGCCACAGATAAGCAAAGAAGACAACGCAGAAAACAAGGCAAGGGAAAAAAAACAAAAAACAGACCAACACAGTCTAACTGCCCTTCACTTGCATTCACATGGCAAGAGACAATCCTGATCAAATGTCAGTGAACTCAGCCATGAAAAACACTGTCTCAGAGCCAACCAAAGTAAATGCCCCCATGTAATAAAAGGAGAATACAGATTGGTTCAGTCATCTTCTTAGATGAAAAGACCCACAGTAGTGATATCGTGTTCAGCCATCTGTGAGACACATGCATCAAACTCAAAAAAGTCCCTTGTGGAAAAGCAGCTCAATAATAGGCTGGTGCTTATGCACCTGGTGTAACTTTTCTTTTGGTAGGGATGAGATATATCCATATGCTGTGAAGGCAGAAAAATACAACAAAAGCCAAATGATTCTTTGTGGAAAGGTGGATCCTGTTCACTCCATGATAAAATAAGAATGAAAGGGCATAACTTGTGCGTTTAGAGAAATATAATTATGCCTAGATAGCCAAGTTATGTCGCATGCAAATCTATATTTGGTTTTGGATTAGCACATTAAGATAATCATGGCTACATTGTGCTTAACACAGTTGAATCTGTGAGCAAAGATAAAACTTCAAAACCAAAACCGGGCTAGATGGACTTCAGAGCCTGAGATGGGCATCACCAAGATTCTACAAGCCCACACAATGGCCAGGAGAGTAAGACCAACGAATACTTATTTTGAACCCTTAACTTTGTCTGGGATTATTGAGAACTCTCCCCCCTCCCCCCCCCCGATAACTTGTGCATTAATCTTTTCAGTACATCAGTTATGGGCCACCGCCTGGATCTCTGCAGATGTTCCCTACGTCAATTCCTGAATGCTGTCAGTCTATCTTTTCTTCCCCTGCTCATCTTTTGTTTACTTTCCTTTTTATGTTCCTAATAGGTCAGTTTTAGCAAAGGCCTTCGGATCTTGTTACTGTCCCGATTTCCTTTCCTTCATCGTGGTAAGATCTTCCTGGGACTAGTAAACTCTGTGAAAAGTACCTACCTTACTCAGACAACAAATCAATAAGATTGTAGGCAAACAAGAACATCATCTGACGGTCTTGAAGCACAGCACATCAATATGGTTGGACCATATCAACCATCATGACTCAAAAATATCTAAAATCACACTAAAGGCCATGGTGGAAGGTTAAATGCAGGTGAGCAGACCATGCAAGGCCTGACTTGACAATGTCAAAGAATGGACCAGTCAGACTGTCATCGTATTGTTGGGAGCAATCGAAGACCAAGACCAATGGAAGTCCTTGAATACTCTCTCTTGCATATATCATTCTTACGACATTTGTCATAGAAACAATGATGATGATGATGACCAACCAGATCACTGGACAACTCAATTTACAGGTAAATTTATACAGGAAAGAAGATATAGATTGTAAAGACAGAATAACGAATACTGAACAGTACTTGTTGTATGAGTGACAACAGAAATTTTTATAGAAGCACTCAATGCGACAATATGATGTCCTGATTGTAAGGACAGAGCAAGAAACTTAAGAAAAATGAAATGAAAAGGAGACCATAGATAGGGACGATCAAACAAAACTAAACAGATCAGATCTGTCTTTGAGTCTGAACAAGAGATGCTATGATGGAACAAAGATGAAATATAGACAGATTAAGACAATGCAATGTGTC
>JBCEWB010366846.1:0-21137 GCA_039654565.1 Peronia peronii
TATCTATCTATCTATCTATCTATCTGTCTGTCTGTCTGTCTGTCTGTCTGTCTATCTATCTATCTATCTATCTACCTTATCTATATGTCTGTCTGTCGGTTTGTCTGTCTGTCTGTCTGTCTGTCTATCTATCTATCTACCTTATCTATATGTCTGTCTGTCGGTTTGTCTCTGTCTCTCTGTTTAATGTCATGAGTGGGTTGAACTAAAGCAGTAGAGAGTCATGATAAAATTATTATTTCATACGTTTGTCTTGAGATACAAAGGTATTGCAGGATGGAGTACATGCAGGGGAAACTTTTTAATTGACGGTTTTTAACCGAGTCCCTTTCTGTGAGTTACAGTTGTGGTATTCATGTCATGTAAATAAGAAGAAAATAGAATTCAAGTTCGTAAAGAAAACCAGCTGTATATGTTAAGAAAAATTATATATTAGCATTAGCTCTAGAAAAAATACTTTCATGTTTTTCACAAAATGCATTTTCACTTTCACTTTAAAATCAGCAATTGGGTTGTTTTGTGAAGGTCTTTATTATAATATAGTAATGTGTGTAACTGTTGTGCTATAGCCACTAATAAAATCAGAGTAAATACAATCGAAACTGAAAGTGACACCACTCTGACGTTGATGAATCATGCAGGGGATTTTTAATACCGGACGGGAAACATAAAATTATAACTATGATACCGACGGAAGGCTTGTTTCGAAATCTGACTAGGCTTTGTCTATCTTATGGAGCGTAAGAGTTCCCTTGTTGACAAAGTTACAGGACAATCCCTCTTTTTCAGGAAGTCATCTCTCAGAGAACCACTTGACTTCGCCTCGCGGAAACCGCTTCCGAGGACATCAGTGCAGCAGTAATACCCGGCAAGCGGTAAGCAATCTATTTTTTTAAAACATGGTTAGAATGATCCACAATAATTAGGCTAGATCTAGTCTAGATCTATCATCAGGACAGTTCACGATTTAGATCCAGATGTTTTAGAGATCCAGACTCTAGACTAGTCTAGACCAGGATCTAGACTAGATCTAGATCTAGATCTAGGATCTAGTAGTAGTAGACTATAGAAATATAGATAGTCTGTTTTAAAGATCTAGACTAGATTTCCTCAATATTTAGATCTAAATTTAATAGTTGTTCATTTTATCCTCTCCCCAACATCACATTTGAAGTGACACAATGATGATTGGATAATCTCCCAAGTTAGATTAAATTCTGTAGTGGAAAAAACAATAAAGACAATGATGTCAAGAAAGAGACAGATTCCACTGGTAATTATATTGGAACTAGAAATCTAGACCTAGATCTAATTCCAGTGATAATTTGATATGTTTACATTTTCAACAGCTGAAATTATTGATCTGATTCAACCATTATTGATCTAATCTACAAAATATCAAAACATATGACTTATAGGCCTAGATCTTGATGTACGTACAGTGGTCTCTCCTTAAGAACCCACCATTTAAGAACTCAGTTGACCTAAGAAACTGTCTCCACTGCAAAACAGAATTTTTTCTCTATAAACTTGTTAAGAACCCGCTCCCAAATAACAAATCATCAAAGAACCCGGTGTCGGGGTTGCACACGTTAGTATCCCCGGTGTAATTTTCACGTCAGACTCCACTTGAGAGAGATGCACAACACTAGACATGTTATGAAATGGGGAGAGGATAGAGGAAACAGGGAGATGAGGAGGGTAATGATATGGGTGTGACTGTGTTATAATTCCACATGTCAGCTAGTCCATAGCCATTTCCTTGTTTGCCAATACGCGGCGCAGCATATGTTTAGCTTCCTTGACTGGTCAGTTGTTTTCATACTTCTGTCGATCTGACTGATTTAAGCACTTGAGTCACTCGTATGATTATCCATGGAATAACATAGCTATGTTTTTATTCAACAATTGTACTGTCATGGAAACTCATTAGATGTTTGAGAGAAGCGAGGGAGTGTTGATGAAATTATAAACCAAGGAAGGTTGTGAACCATTAGCTCAAATTACAAACACATCCCCACATGGAAACAGCATTTTTATTTCCATAGATAAATTTTTAATTACAGTCGCTAAACTAATTGTGGCAGACAAGACATTGAGCAGATGACATGCGTAATCTTTCAGTTTGCCAAAGAGCTCATCCATCTAAGAGTTTGCTTTTTGTGTCTCCCATTGACCAGGCCCTTATTATTAGTTTGTTCTTCTTTTGTCTAAAAGTAGTACCCAGTATTTCTGAATGCCTGAGATTCAGCATTAAATGTGTTGCATGCTGCGTCAGAAAATGTGTATCCGAGTTTTGTGTTTGATTTGGGGCATGTACACAATTTCATTCACCTCAGAAATGATCCAAATCTAGATCTACAAAGATATAGACACTGTTAATGAATTTTCAATTTTTTTTTGAAGTAAAGTTATGAAGGATATTCAGGGCCAGTCAGGCAATTTCTCATAATTATTATAGAATGAAATCACAATAACAGGAGACGAAATCAAAACATTTCAGTTTTTCTGTGGGTTTCTAAGCTTTCAGTTTCTCTCATGGATTTGAACATGCCACTAGACTGTGAAAAACATATTGAGTTGTTGTTTGATAATTGAACTGAAGTAAATGTAGATATAAAGAATTTATAACTAAACCATGATCTTAGTTAACACAGGGAAGATTAATTCTTGTTTTGGTCACAGAAATGTATGAGAGTTGAAAGTTTGATTACTGATATATATTATACTTATTTTGTTTTTGGTTTGTAGAAATAGAGCCAGTAGTCGTGATTGAAATAGTATAAAAACAATTGTTACATGGTATAATAAGTTACATGATATAACAAGATTCTTCTTTTTAAATTTTTATAAAAGTGGGCTTGTCATAAAATTAGGTATGATAGAATCAGGAATCTTGTCGGTCTTAAAAATTGAACAAATTTTATTTTGTAAATTTGTCAGTATCCAATCTGCAATGAAATGAAAAATAAATGACAGTGAAGGTTACATTAGACAGATTTTTTTTTCTTTCTTAATAAACCTTTAAATCCTAAGTAAGTAGGATTAGATCTGTCTCAGCTTTAAGTGGCTGCCTGTTTTTGGTGAGAACTTTTGTGAGAGGAAATTTTGAATTTGAAAATTTTGCTTGGAAATTCTGCCTACTCTTTATCAATTTTTGCCAAGGGTTCTTTAGCGTGCATAACGCACAGGTCCTCCACACAAGAAGCCGTTGAGTCATTGAAAAAATGCAGGTTTTAATCTTCGTATCTTTCCCATCCCTCAGTGGCAGTATCCACAAGTTGAATTCGCAACCCACAACATGAGTTGTTCACCATGGAGCAGATGCCAAGCAAAGTTTTAGACAGGTCTCATGATTTGGTGTTTTTTGTAATTTCAGGAGGGAGGAGAAACTACTCCAAATGGTTCAGTCATATGACATTTCAAAGCATTATCCCCCTTGCTTGCATTTCTTCTTTCACATCATTTTTGTCCAGAACATCAAAATTCAGTAAGTTGTCAGTAAGTAATTGAGGGATGTCTGTACCATAACATTAGCTTGCAGCATTCATCTGAAGAAATGCAGTAATATGAATTTTGACATTCCAAGGGACATGTTCATGAATAGTTCCTTCATTTTTCATAATAACTGTGCGTTGCAAGATGGTGTGAAAAAAAAAAAAGAATCTTAGATGTTGTTTATGATTTATTCATCAACAGTTTTTAGATTCATGTACATTATGAAGTTATTTTAGCAGTTTTTGCCCGGTAAAATCAAAATCAAAAACGATATTTATTTTAACAACTTTGTCTACTTCATAGATCTAAGCAGGATTTAGAATTAAATAAGCAATATATCATATATGAAACTAAATTCAAATTGAGAAGGGGTCTGTAGAATTACGTGCTAGATTATAAATGGCGTTTCTTGAAAGATTACTGATAAAGTTACAGCCACATAATAACAGAGTGAAGGCAAAGAAAATGGTCACGGAGTTAAGTTCTTCTCTTGCAGTGATCATTACTGTAAGATCTGCTGAGATGCAAATCTTGAATTGTAGTTCTTCTGCATGTGAAGAATGACATTTTCTGCCTATCTTTTAGTCAGGCAAAGTGTGTATATTATACAGTTATATTTTTTTGTAAGCAAATTTGTCTCTTTCTTTGTAAAAAGCAGATACAATCATTGTCTTTCTTTGTGTGTTTCTCTGTCAATCCATCAAGTATATAGCTTGAGACAATATGGTCTTGCATTGTCTCACCTGTCAGTCAGCTGCTATGATCCACATTTGTCTGTCTGCCTACTTTCTACCTGTCTGTTTGTCTGCCTGCATGTCTGTGTCTATCTGTCTTTCTACGTATATATTTGTACCTATCTGTCTGTCTATCTGTTATTGTGTATGTCTATATCGGTTTGTCAGTCTCTGTTTGTCAGTCGGTCTGTCCTTCTGATTGTTTGTTTGTTCCATTGGTATGGGAGTTAGTATGCCCTTGCATTGCCCTATTGGTCTGTCAGCTGGTTTGATTGATTGTTAAAATTACCAAATAAATGCAGCCTTCTCACTGTTGAAATCATAGGATGAGGAGCGTTAGTTCATTTGTATGAATTTTGACATGTAGTAATAGTGGTGCAATAAAAATAAATGTAATTTCTCACTGTTAAGTTATATCAAGGAACGGAGGCACTACCCCATTTATTTTGACGTGTAATGTGAGCAGGGATGCATTCTTCAGGCCTACAGGGACAAAATAACTCTATTTATTTTGTCTTGTGGAATAAAACATTTGATGACCACGAGAGAAACAGTCACAGACAAGCTTATTAAATATGAATGATACCTAATGTCTCAGCATTGGCCAGATAACTTCCATCGCTCTTTCTGGTCTTTCCCCAGAGATGGGGACCCAAAAATGGGATCCTGGTGTCCTCACATTATCACAGATTTTGTCATATCATTGGGGATTTCCTCAACCACATCTATATGAGATCGGTTCCCTTATCTGTCTTACTCATTTATTTAGATTCTTGGTAATCTGTTGTCATTTCATGGCAATGATTTTTTTCTTTCCATTGTGTTCATGATATTCATGGTAGCCCTGAACTTTGCCTACATTCTCATTTTTTTTGTTTCATGCTGGATATTCTTTAATCTTTCCCCTCTTCCCTTTCCTTATCTGGTCTTCTCACATGGAAATCTACAACCATATCAATGCCTTCTTATGTTAGTTCTCACACTAGCCTTACCTCACCCTCCCACCTCCCCTGCCACATCTTTTGCATTACTTTTCTCTTCTTGTTCAGTTATTCGCCATTGCTTTAAACTCATTCTATATGACCTCTATCTGTTATCATGTCGAATACCCTTTAATCTTTTCTCTCTTCACTGCCTTATCTCGCTTTGTCAGCACATTCGTCTGTAATCACACCCATGCCTGTACAGTCATCTACAAGGCAGTCCTTCTACGATTCTCATTTTGCTCTTGCTGTACGAATTCATGCATTTGAAAGGGTGAAGAACACAGTTAAGAAAAGGCACACTTAAGAAATAAAACCCGTTTGCGAATTGAAAGATGCAATGTCCTTAATTTGCTGGCTGAAGTTTGACTTGCAACCCAGCTGTGTCTGTGCAAAGAAGAAAAGAGAACAGGGATACGGACGTACTGTAGGGAAATGAATGAGACAAGCATCTCTCTGGGAGAGGCAAAAGAAAGAACGAGGGCTACAGGGAGAAAAACAATAAAACAAAAACAATGTGGGATTTCCAAGCAAAGGAGATAGAAAAAAAAAAGTGAGAAATTCTGAACAAAATAGAAAACAGGGGGGCGGGGAGTGGGATTTTTTTGGGTTTTATTTTTATTATTTTTTTTTTTTAAGATGGAGGAGGGGAAAAAAGAAAACGTAGAAAAAGATGCAAGTGTCATGGGCCTCATGGGGCCTCTCGGAATTGTAAACTTCAATTTGGTCGCATCGATCCAATTTGGCCCCTGTGCATGGGCGGAGTAATTGTTGCCAAGCCAGCATCCCTGTCCAGGCCATGTTGTTCTCACGGTTTTGTTGTTGTTGTTGGTGGTGTTGTTGTTTTTATTTACAGGGTAAGTAGGGAAGTTAGTGGTCAGGCATAGGATTATATGGCCGAATCAGTGGCCACAAAAGTATCAGCAGAACCAATTTTAAAATCAGGAGACTCAGTTTAGAACATTTTCGGGGGCAAGGATGAAGACAAGGCAAGTTCACGGCCAAAATCTTTCACAATTTAAGATTGCATTGACATGGTAATTCTATTTCTACTTTTAAAAATAATTTTATCAGTGTGCCAAAGGAGTATTATTTGGTTGAAGTTGAACTGGGGTAGTATACGATTTTATATATTCCGTATAAAAAGTAAAGGCCCCTAATTTATTTGGAGGCACAGAATTTTGCGAGTCAAGCCAGAAGAACATGGAGTTATTCTTGTAGATACTGCTTTTGCCAAGGATTTTAGTGTGGCCATGCCAAATGAGCAGTCGGGTTTGACTGGCTTTGTCAACGAAGTCCTATGTATCAGTGCCAGGAAATGGTGCCAGCAGATCAGGTAGAAGATGCTCGAATATTGCTCTTTGTGACCGAATCGTATATGGAGGCGGTCATTCCTGGCGACCCATTGTAAACATGTATAGGACTGGATTATAGGCTTAATAATTCTGATGTTTTCCATCACATTGACAAGATTTCCCGCGCTTATACCGTGGGAAACTGAACATTGTCTTCTTGATACATCATGACATGAACTACAGATGCAGTTTGAATTATCAATATGAACGCCAGTCCGGGAGGTGATTAGTATAATGAAAACTGATAACAAGTAGTTTAATATACATACTGGGCCGATGTTGTGGTTTTTGCCACTCGTAAGTTCCTCCATCATCTTTCCTAATGGGTATACATTTGGGATTGTATGTACATGTATGTATTTGTATATCTTTTCTGTAGCGTTTGCACACACACATACAGGCATGCGCGTGTGCGCGCGCACACACACACACACACACACACAATGAAGAAGAAAGAAAGAAAGAAAGAAGCAGAGAATGAACGTTTGCCCTGGCCACAGGAATGTTTTGTCCACACTAGAGGATAAATTAAATACGATTTTTATTTATTTTTTGTTTCTGAAGAATACTCGTGGGGATGCTGGATGTAATTGTGACGATATAAATAACGGCAATCGATGAGCCCGAAGCGGTACAGGTTAAAGGATCAGCGTCGTACATATTTCAGTCTTGGCAAATAGAAGCTTCGGGATATATATATATATATTTATATTTATATACTTGTAGAATACATAATATTTTACTGCTTGTTACTTGCCTTGAGAGAAGGAGAATGAGGCGAGGGAGGGGGGGGGGGGGGCAGCCTTTTCAGCAGTCATATTTTGGTGTGATAGAATAATGAGAGCGTTCAAAGGGCATGGCTGAGAGCAACTATTCATTGATCTCATTGATAAAGTGATAGATTTATTGCTTCTTTGATTGATTGATAGATCAATTGATGTTTCAGGGAATGTGGCTCCCGCGAGGAGCATGGTTGATGATGCATGTTTGAATATGGATTGGCACCTGTCATGCCTGAAAGCAAAGACGATATTAACTTTTGTGAACTAAGCTCGTCGTGTTAGGTGGAAACTCCCTAAGCGTCCCTATGGCTGGGTCATAATAAATAAAACTATTGTGACATTTATAGAAATATCGTGACATATGATGGATATAACTGAACAAATAACAAACAATGATGAACGCTTAGAAAAGCGACTTGATCATTTATCCTATAATATTTGTGCCCAGGAGCTTAATGCTATCGGTAAAACCAAATGCTTACCCTGCCGCGCTTTCTTTTATCTTGTAATCAATTTTCATGAATCATTTTTTTGAAAAAGAATATGATATATATGTATAAATGAATTTGTTTTGCTCGAAGGAAAGAATGGCTGAATGAATGGGCTGACGGAGGGACGCTGTGACTTACTTTAAGATAGAGATAGGTTTATGTGTCACAACTCGCACTGAACGTAATCTTATAATATTTCATTCTTTTCTAAAAATCTCCCCGATCTCCTGCTTTTCCCCAAATTCCTCTTAACCCGTTCACTGCCAGTACCTCGATTTTCGTTTGCTTTTCTGTGCTGACCAAAGGGAGCTCAGCCAGTCATTGAAAGCCCAACTGTCAATAATGCTATTGAAATCATTTTTTTTAATTCCATTTTGATGTTTCGGTCCCTTTCGGCGTATTGAAATCAGGTGTACTTCTGGGCATATAAAGTTGTATTGGATTGACCGGTTAGTTGGAAATAGTTTCTCAAAACTGGCGTCCTTATCGTCCTAAAATATCAAGCAGTCAGTGTTTCCGTTCACATCCACACTGTTTCTGCGCTGGGTATCAAAATAATTTGTCAATTTATTTTTCCCACTTAGCGAAAGGTTGGCACACTAACGAAATGTGCTGATTGGTATGACAGCTCTGCCGGTGGCGCTTTTTGCTAATGGCCGTTCTCGATCCGTTCTCATCACACGCTTTTCAACCTCTATTCTCGATTCATGCAATTCACAATAACACAAACCTTCCGTTTCCGTTGTACTGCCTGTAGTTGTAGATATCATATTTCTTCTTCTGATTCCACTAGAACTTTTGAATAAATCTTAAAGGTTTTATTTATGGAACAATTTTTATTATATTACATATACATACATAAATAATCGTAGACAGAAACTTGTTTTTCTTATGATTACCCTAATAATTTTGGGTAACTTTTCAGAAAAAAACACCCAGAACTCCTAGGGATTTCATGTAACCGTTTTCCTGAGGGTAAATGAGAAGACAGATTAATTGGCAGAGAGGAAGGCAAAGAACATACCAACAGACAGAAAAACCTAAGGCAGGAAGACAAAATTAGTGAGTACAACGCGACTTATTGGAGTAGAGATGAGACAGATTGAAGAAAGTTAGGGAGCTGAGATGGACAGATGGCAAATTCTGAAGGTAGAAAGTCGCGATTAGTGGGCAAGGAATGATACATGAGAAAGAAAGAGTGAGACCAATGAAGAAAGATGGACGAAAGATTCAAGAACAACTATAATGTTTGCGTTACAAAGGTATTACGCTCGTACTACGCACGGATCGAATGAATAGATGCACAGATTTTGCATTCAGAAAATTTTGATGAATCTGCGACTGCCTGTTACACATTATCACCCCATTTTTTAATATTTTTTTTTTACATTTTTTTTTTCGTTCTTCTAGTTATATTTTTTTTCATTCCGTAGGAGATAAAATACGTTACGTATCATTGTACAGTGTACCAACATTGGACTATTGTGACCGAAATAGACAAATGAAACCATTTCGTTGTACGCTATCCTGCAGCAGGTACGTTTCAAATTTTCCCACAAAAGTCACGTCTGCCTTACATTATCGAAAAAAAAATCTATTTGATAGCAAATAGTACCCTTTTTTTCTGTGTGCTAGCTATCTCCCTGGGAATACAATTGAATAATGGTAATGCTGTATGTAACTAGCGCATCTGAAAATCGAACCAAACCTTAGGCAAACTCGGTCTTGTGCCAGGCGTATTTGGAATCATAATTACAGCCTGCGGCATAGATCTGTGCAAAATCTGAATGTCACTTTGATGTCACTCATGGTGCATACTTCTTTGTCACTGTGACAGGAAAATGAAAGAAGGAAAAACAAGAAAAGAAATAATAAAGCAAAAATTAGAGGGGTTTATTTATTTATTTATTTTGGTGAAATTAGACCACCTGGAGCAGGAGTTCCCAACGGGTGGGTCTCGAAGCCTTGGCAGGGAGTTGAGCAGGCTTGCTAGAGGTGGCCTGGGATAAATTGAGTTTAATTCCAACTCATCAATTACATTTTTTTTTTTGCTTTTATTTCACTGAAAAATGTATACAAATACATAAATTAAAAAAAGAGTAAACAAATAAAAGATAAAACGTGTGTTACAGCCATGTCATTGGATGACATTAGTTTGCTAATAAATACTTACACGATTCTTGCATATTTTTAAAAAATTAGATGTTCCTTTCCTTCTCCATCACAGAAAATAAAGTGTAAGTGGGGGTCGCGTGAGTTGCACGCTTTTAGGTAAAGGATCGCAAAACCGCTGGGAGCCACTGACCTAGATATATAATAAACGCTGATGTGGACTGATCAGCAAACAGTATTGGGCCCCCTCCTTCCTCTATATCATTAAATTGAAACATCTCAACCAAATCCCCCCAGGGGCACAGTCATAATCTGTCTTGTTTAGAAGCCTGTTCTAGAAGTGAGGGAGTTTGTTTGGGAAGGGGATTGGTTTGGGGGGAGGGGGGGAGGGGGATTATACTTTGATCGTTTCGGCGTGTTATGTCCCCTTGTAAGAAACGTTCATCATCTTTGATTTTCTTCAATGCAAGAATGAGTTTGACTTCCTTGGTACGTTTATCCATTTCTTTCTTTGTTTCCCTTTTTTTTTTTTTTCGTTTTTCTTTGTTTTGTGTTTGTGTGCTTGTGTGTATGTGTGAACGTTCAGCTTTCACATGTTGTCAATAGACGTATTGGAAGAAAACATACATACACATACACACACGCGCACACACTCACACAGATAAATAAACGAAAAGAAAAGAGTTTAACAGACAAACAAACAAACAAAGAGGATGTAATTATGCGACTTCCCCTCTCCCCTCTTTTTCCGAGTAAACACTGAACAAATTTATTTCGAGATACATGTACCACTCTTTTGCACCGATCTCTCTACCCACGAGGACGTGTGACTTGAAAATGAGACGGTATGGAAATGATAGGCTGGGACTGGGAAAGAAACCTTTTGAGCAAGCCGAGCTCAGGATGTATGAATATGGATCAGCTTTGTGAGATCTCTTATGGTAGATCGGAAACTGGGCATTTTTGGAAGACGTTTTAATAGCTTTGTGGCCATTTCATCTGCCTATTACAAACCAGACTCGCCTGTTGTATATTATTGTTAGTTAGCTAAATACACGAAAAACAAAAAACAAAACAAAACGACGAAATATTAAATGATTTACAGAAATGTAGTTTGTTTTTTTAAGAAACATTTCTCATTTTTATAGAGCCCACACAACGTGTAATGGAAAGAGAGCAATGGAAAATGGGCGAGGGGGAGGGGAGAGGCATCGGTGCAAAGGTTACATAAACGATTCATGGTATTCTACGAAGTGACCTTGTTTCAAGGTTGTGGCAAAGGAAGCATTAACTTAAGGCTGCCAGGCCAGAATAAATAAATAAATAAACAAGCTGGAATTTGAAGAATCATTTGTGGTTCAAGGTTTTGGCTGTGACGTTTGCCTACGGATATCATAAACTCATTGGAATTGTATAGATGCTTAGCTGTAAATAACTAATAAACGTTTCGATTATGACAGAGGAAATGTTGCACAGTAAATCTGGAGGAATAATCTGGCAGTAAAAGGTTTGAAAAGAAAATTGCACAGACGTAAGCAAGTACAGATTATATGCAATTGCAGGCGATTGGCTGTTATCCCCTCTTCTTTCTCTCAGAAGCTCAGGGATTAAAGGAGCGGCACGAAAAACGTATGTAAAATGACCAGGCTAGGGGAAGTTATGAGCGTTCAGCATGAGAGAAGAAAATTGGAAATCGAATGCTGGTTGAAATTCTAATTGAACGAACGTGTCCCCGGGGATGCAGGCTCACATTTGACCGGCAGAACGTGAGATGGTGCCCACGTAATTACTTCTGTGGAAAATGGGATTTTAAATCCTCGAAACCCAAAGCCAAGAAATCCTGGGATTAACCGCTGCATATGCGTAGGCCCAAAATACAGGTGCATTCTCGCAGCCTACATCCACACATTACCCATGCGGACATTGTTGTGCATGAGGAAGGGAAGGAGGGAGTAATGGATGGATAAGTGGGTGGATGGATGGATGGATGGATGGATGCATGGATGGATGGATGCATGGATAAATCGATGGATAACTGGATGAGCGAGTGGAATGATTGATAGATGGACGGACGGATGAATGGATAGATGGGTGGATGGATGGATGGATGAATATAGATGGGTGGATGAAAGGAATTGGGCAGGGACGATAGGATATGGATGGATGAATTGGATTAGTGAATAGATGAAAAGGGGGATGAATGGATGGATAGAAGGATGGATGGATGGGTGGGTGGGTGGATGGATGAATGGAATGGATAGATGGATGGATGGATCGATGCAGGGATGGTTGAAGGGATGGATGAAGGGAAACGTGAATGGATGGAGGAGGAGAGGAGATAAAAAATAGACGGACAGAGTGGTAAAAAAGAAAAATTAAAATGAGAAACTTTTCATCATCATGTTCTGATACGCGTTTTACCAGTGGAACAAGGAACACGAAGACCTCACAGTGCTCTGTGATACGTATTTTAGTAACAACAACAACAAAAACTCTTTTGTGTGTTATCAACCTCAAGATTTGACAGAAATGTCATTAAAGAATCTCCATTTTATTCGGAGAGTAGAATATTTCAAAGGATGAAACGAAGAGACCAGAAGAGAACACAAGTAATAAAGGGGAATTCTACACGACACAGAGATTATTGGTATGTTAAACTAATTTCTTCAGGCCGTCTATCACCAAATCCCCCAAGGATGATGATCTGAGCCCCGGCAATCCAGCTGCTTACGGATGTTCCCGAGACTGTCTGAACCGTGAGTGGTGTCTTCAGCAGTAGGCAGGCTCACCTCTTGAAAGTCGCTCAGATCTGTTTGGTCGGAGAGGATGTCAGAGAGAAAGTGGAATAAAGGTTTAGTCCCCCTCTTTTTCGTGATGAGATATAAGCCTCAGCAATCGATTCGAACCAGAGTGAACTTGATATGTGATTAAAGGAAGAACAAGGAAGCCGAAAAGGATTTAAGCAAAGAACAGAAAAAAAAAAAAAAATGAGGATCGTAAAGAGCATATTGGATTTCTGTCTCTATCTCTCCAACTGCTGAAGTTAAGGACGCCAGATGACATGGGAAGATTAAAGCAATTCGTGAGGGAAAGTGCGCCGTTTGACTGGGCAGATCAAGACAACGGCTCCCACAGATCCGTATGTGATGTGAGAGAGGCTGTCTTTTGGCCACGTATGAGACAAAGCCTTTTTGTTCTATTTCATGAGTAGTCTTTGCAAAATATAATTATCCGTGACAAGCACTACAGTTATAACGGTGCGATAATGCAAAGAGGGATTGCAGCAGTGATTTTTAAATTTATTTTTTATTGTTGTTGTTTTTTTGTTCTTTGTTGCCCTGAGGACGAGTAAAGCGGGCTTGAAAATTTGGCGCTCCATTTTTAATCTTCATCGTATTAATTCCCTGCTTTGTCGTTATTGTCTTCTATATTCTGTAAGTTACCGGTTGACAGTCTATGCCTTATATTTCAAGACATTTCTATGAGATGATGGTGGCAGTGGTGATGAAACTGATCCTTTTTTTTTTTTTTTGATTATTGTTTTTTTGTGTGTGTTTGTGTGTGTGTGTGTCTGTGTTTGTTTGTTCGTTTGTTGTTTAAATTTGCACCGTCGATGAACCCAATAGAGTGAAATATTGTCGATCCTGATACGTTCTCCTATGTGAGTGTGCCAAATACTGAAGTAATATTATTACGTCTTGCCGCTGAGACCAAGGAACTCAGGCATTAGGCAGCTTTCAAGAATTATGGTTACTGCTGAATTGTATACATCACTCCCTCTATCCCTGGCCCGCCTTTTAATTTTGTTTTCATTTGTGTCTGTCTATCTGTCTTTGTGTGTGTGTGTTGGTGTGTGTATGCGTGCGCGCGCGCGCGCGTGTTTTTGATTTCTGTTTTTGTTATGTCAGCGATGCACATTCACTTAGCGCCATGATGAAAAGGGAGGGTGGGGGTGGGGGGGGGGGGGGAAGGAGAAAGGAATTGGAACTCCTTTTCTTTCTTTTCAATGCAAATTCTTTCATACGTTTTGAAGAAATGATTGCTCTTTTCATTTCTTCACATGTAACGGTCTTTGTCTTCTTAACATCTTTTTTCAAGAATAGAGCCATTTAACATATCGAATTACGTGCCAGACGTCTTGGACTTGGAAAGCAGAAGCCAGTTTGTTGATCCACAGCTAATTTACTTAAGATCTCTGACAACGACTATTTTCTCACTTTGGGAGTAGAGGGTTGTTGGGGGGTGGGGAGGAGGTTACCATGGGTTGTAACAGCCCTTAAAGACTTATGAGTTCCCTTACTTGTGTGTAGATGCTTGTAGTCTTCCTCTATTTCTCGCTTTTTCTCTCGCTGTTTGTTGCTTCTGACAATATTTACTTTTGTTTCACTGTTTCTAGATTAAAACGGTATCTATGTCTTACAGTGTATATATTGCACAGTTAGGGAGGTCCCCAACTTTTTCAGAACAAAGCAGACCAAACCGCCTTTACCGTTTCACTCTTGTCCTTTTTGTTCTTGATTGTTGTTTTATCCGGAAATTGGGTTGGTGAGCTTGTGTCACGAAAAAAAAAATGAAATGTATTTGTTCTTTTTGTTTTTTCTTTTCTAATTGAGAAAGAAATTAATTTGTCTCGGGGTGTCAGACGAAAGAAGACATTTTGTCCCAGACAGCGTTTCTTAGAATTCGTTGCAATCGATCCCGAGAATGGAGAGAAAGTGTCTTTCGAAAGAAAAAAAAAAAGGAAGTTTTGAAAGCTGGTGAACAATATATATATAACTGATTTAGATAAGCGATGAACGAGAATTCGAGAATAGACATTGTTCTTGTGCATATTGGCTAACAACTTTAGTTCTTTTCATATTATTGTTAATATTACTATTCCCCCTCCCCCCCCTTTTTTTTTTTTAAAGGGAGGGCAAGGTTGGGATTATTATTATTATTTTTGTTGTTGTTATATTATTATTATTGTTATTATTGTTGTTATTATTACTCCCATTTTTGCAGTGTAAGTTTTCACCTTCTGATATCATTATTCTCATTGGACAAATCAATACATTAAATATACCATTATTAAAACAAGATCTCAGGAAGGAATATGGTAAAAAGCATAATATGCAGATCTCAGACTGTACAATGGACACTTAACAGACTGATGTCGTTACTTTCTAGGCAAATTATCTCTTGTTTAAAGCAAGATTTCAGAAAAAAAGATAGGGTAAATTATAGACAGCTTGAACTTGTACACGGATTGTATTTCTTTCTTTCTTTCTTTCTTTCTTTCTTTCTCTCTTTGTTTCCTTCTCTATTTTTCTTTCTTTCTTTTTCATTCATTCTTTCTTTTTTCCTTTCTTACTACTTTTTTACTCCTTCTTTATCTCTTTGTTTCTGTATTTTATTTTTTTCTTTCTTTCGGACTTCACAAACACCTCCCGTACACTTCAATTGTCTTGAGATTCCGTTCAGACGGTCGACAGACATATCTGAAAAATCAGAACCCATTTCTTACTGCCATGGTTGGAAGTCTCTCTCTGCCTCTGTAAGTTTCACACACTCGAGTCTCGCCGCTACCAGAATAGAGAGATCATCCTCCCTAGAGATGCTGAAGACGTATGGTCAATGGTAAAGGGTTCTGCCCTCAGGAACTAAGAGCTGGGATAAAGGAAGATGTGATTTGTGTCCTCGAGAGGACATTGGTAACTGGTCACTAGGACTGGGTGTAATCGTGATAAATTAACATAAATCGTAAAGGACGGATTACAGTAGGATTACACGATCTCGATTATTCTCGGATCATAATCCATGGTGAGCCATAACTAGATTAACAGTTGCTCAACTATTTGTGTCGTGCTTTAGGTCAAAATCAGCCAAGCCATTCTTCCAAACCAATTCAAAACCATTTTGAACATTTACGAGATAAAACCGTATTAAATGTAAATAAAGTGTTAAACTAATTTGATCGTTACTATGAAATTTAATTGCAGTAGAATGTTTAATAACATGTAAAGTGCCTACCTACAAACTGTTGGCCTATTTTTAGCCCACCCTATACTCCGGGTAGAAGAGTTGAACAGACATGCAAAAGGCAATCTGTTCTGTTTACGTTTTAAAGAATACAAATACATAATTTTGAAAACATTCTTTTACATTATCTACCACTGCAATGGCTTTTTACGCCCATGCAGGTACTTGAAGCAGTCTATACTCTGCATCGGTATACTGTGATGCAGGGTCCCAACCCCCTTTGGGGGTTGCGAAGCCTTGGTAGAGGGGTCGCGTAGTCTTGCTAAAAGAAGCTATTTCTGGAGCTAGAAAGAAAAGAACGATCTTGTAGCTCACTTCAAAGAAGAAGCCTTTGTTTCTACCGACTTAAATGTGAGGCAGGATTTTCAACTCTTGTCAATGTAAAAACGAAAAATAGGAACTGATTGGATGTTGAGAGATGGCATGAGACTGGTTCTAATAAATTACTGCTCAGCCACAATTTTCACGCCTCGCTGCTCAAATGCAACAAAAGGCATTCCACTAGCTGGGCTGAATAGCTGTTGAAACCCATATTGATATTATTGTAGGAATAATTGTGTTCTCTTTGTGCATTGAGATTGAACCAATGCTGTGTTTTAGTTTGCTAATAAATGATTACAGGATTCCTGAGTAAATTTTTTGTCAGATATTTCTTTCGCTCTCTGTCACAGAAAATGAGATGTAAATCAAGCTGCTGATAGTAAAAAAAAAAAAAAAAGGGGGGGGGGGGGGGCCCTGTGGCTTTCAGGCTTTTGGATAAGGGATCGCGAGTGCCAAAAGTGTTGGGAACTAACTGATGTGATGGCAGTGCAATAGATTTGTTCCGACCAAGCGAAAGGCTGAAAATCCCCGTGTCTGTTTTTAGCAGGGGCTATTAAACACTCCAAACTGTTCACAAGTTTGCCTCACTTTTGAGTTTGACCCTGCTATGGTAGGTAGGAAATGTATGACTAAAACCCTTCGCCGTGAGTCTGTTTAGCCTAGATGCCCTCCAATTAATAGTAATAGTGAGTAGTGTCAACGATTTGATGACGTACTGACCCGGCATCGGGTTTTTTCCAAAATCTTATGTTCTACTATTGAAGTGGGATTTGGTGGTGGAGCGTAACACACATAAGTAAGTATTCTATTTTTAGCAATTGGTACAAACACTCTGCCGAGGATTTTCAGGGCTGTGCTTGGTCGAATAGTATACATGTAAATGTGTGTGTTAGTCTGATGTTTGTCCTTTAGTTTTCTGCGTTATCTCCTGTGTCCATTGAGACCATCAGTTCGTCCTCGAATTTGGATAGACCAGTGAATACTCACGTTCTGAGCATTTCATAATCATAATGATGTTTAGCTTATCTTGTCATCTACCGTGCCATTCTGGGATGATACTAAGAATAACAGCAATATCATCAACAGCAACAACAAGAACAACAATACAATAGCAATAACAATAACAGTAATCCAAATAGTAATAATGATAATATTTATTGCCCTGGGGAAGAACCAACAAGGTTAAAAAATTTGGCTAGTTATATCAACTTACCCATTTTCTCTCATATCGAATTTTACATAATGTTATTTGCTTCCTTTGGTGTATTTGATTACTTGCCGGTAGACGGTAGTTTATATTACATGTTTGTGAAATGATTAAGAGATAAAACGTTAGGAGTAACAAAAACAAAAGCAATGAAAGAAACGAGATAACAAATCGTTCCTTATCAGTCCGCTTTTATTTCTTAAAAAAAAAAAAAAAAAACACGGCTAAGTGATATTGTCATCAGTTCTCGGTTTTATTCGATTACTTGTATTTGGAGGAAATCAGTTGTCGCGACCACCAAACAAATCAAAATATCGTCCAGACCGAACCAGGCCTATGAGGATTGAAACTGCTCGGAGCCGCGATGGACATTTGGGACATTTGGAGGAAATTTTGGCCATGTCCGAGGCCTGATCAAGAGTGTGGCGTCAGCAACAGATGGCCACAATCTGGACATCGCTCCAATCTGCCCGCTGTGTGTGTGTGTGTGTGAGCATGCGCCTGTGTATGTATATGCGCGTGTGTGTGTGTGTGCGAGCGCGCGCATGTGTGTGTATGAGCATATATGGGTATGTGCTGGCATGTTTGTATGTGTGTATGTGAATGTACGTACGTGTCCATGTGACGTGCTGATGCCATGGGAGAGGGAAAATTGAGATTTATATCTGGAGTGTAATCTCACGTCATTGCTGAATGTGTCAGGCTTCAGGAGGCGTGGTCGGCCCGGGAGCAGGCAAAATTAAGAATGTGACACAAAATAGAATGGGCTGTCTATTAGATTTCCACTATTTCAGCCTTTTTTCCCTTTATCTTCACTCCTTTTCCTTGCCTTACTTCTTTCTGCTTTAATTGATATTATATTGGGATGGAAAGCGGGAGAGGGGTTGGGGGGGGGGGTGTTTTTAATGAACTTATGTCTCTCTTTCTCTCTCTCTCTCTCTTTTATATTCTGATAGTAACTGTTTTCTAGCTGGTTTGGTTCTTGAAGTTGTACTCTTGAGATAGTCGATCTTAGTTGAATGGAAAATTCTCGAGAGGTTGACTCTTGATGTGAAAATGCGATCTTTATGTTTTTGTGATTGTTTTTGCTCGTTGGTTTGTTTTGGTCCTTGTACATATTGGCATTGTATGGAACGGAATTGGGCGGGGAACACAGTGGTGTTTAGGGGTAAGGTTAGGGGGAGGGGGGTTGTTAGAAGGTCATATGGCATCAGACAGATTATGTTATTGTTTAATTATTACTAAAAAAATCAGGATGAAAAAGTAGGACTCTATTTGGTCACACTGTCTTTGCTGAGGTTAAGAGTTGTTTGGTCTCGTTAGTATCAGTTGTGTAGATCAAGACCTTTTTTGTTTGACATACGTGGTCTTGCATTCAATTTTGTGCTCGAGAGTAGATCATTTTCAATACTCTTAAGGCTCTATTAATTTGAAAACAAAACAGAACGAAGAAGAAAAAAAAATCTTTAATGTCCTGTTATGAAAAGCGTGCTCTCTCGCCATTTGGAATTGATTGGGAGAAGGAATGTGTCTTAAAGTTCTCCCGCCATCTTTTCTCTGCCACACATTTCAGTGAATGGGAGCAAAAATGGAACTAGCAGCGATCAGCAAGGCGGGCCGAGACTTCTGTTTACACACGTCTTTCAGGTCGCTCCCTAGCTTTTGCACGATCGAGTAGAGCATTGCCTTTTATTAAATAACGTGTTACCCTGCTGGAAATGGATGCTGCAGACTGCTGAGCCATTAGATCTGGAAAGTATGAAAAGATCACTTTGCTAAGAGCGTACTCGGGGACGTCGTAGGACATTCATTCTATTTAACACCATAATTTGCGACTTTTGTCTTTACTTTTTATTAATTTGCTATTCCCCGCAGAAATTACAGATCAGAGACTGAAATTAAAAAAGTCGAGTCGCAGGTTCTTGAAATGCCATCAGGCCACTGAGAAGGTAAGTTTGTCGTTAAAGTTGTGAAAGATGGCATGTATGTTGTCTTTGTGGGGAGGGGTGTTATAAAAATGTTTATTAAAATGTCGTTTTTGTGTCTGATGTCATACTGCAGTTGTTTGAAATGTAGTAGGGCTGTTGTAATTGACATGTAAGTGAGCAGGATGAGAAGCAGCAGCAGAAGAAGGAAGGAGAAGAAAAAGAAGAGAGACAGACCGACAAACAGACGGATAGACGGACAGAGAGACAGAAAGACAGACAAACAAACGGACAATAGAAGGCGGTTGAGGTGCAGGACAGAGTTGCCATGTATCTCCATAATTTTGACCGCCAAGGTGCTCAGAGCCTAGTCCATGGGACCGATCTCTATATTGGGCATGATCAGGTTTTGAAATTGGACTGCGAGTTTCAACAATACTGTGTTCGATCCCGAGAGATTATGCGACCATTCGCCATTTTGCATCATGTACATTAAGTTTATTATATTGGAGATGGGCCTGCAGTGAGTGTAATATTGTGCATCGAGAGAAAGAGAGTGAAATTTATCCCCGTTGTAAAATGTCGGGGAGACGATTATTACAATAATGCACATGAAATTATTCATAAGGTTAAATGGTTAAACAGGCTCACGCTCTCGTTACGGGTTCGTCTTGTTTATTTGATTACTTTCGTAAACCGGCACGCTATTAGTTCAGTAGTTTGTCCGTAGATGACTGGAAGTGGAAAGCCTCAGTCGAGTCTCACCCATTTTTATCCACAACACTCAGATCATCATGCAACTGATTCACTACGCCACCGGAATCTATTTGTGTGTGTGTGTGTGTATGTCTGTTTGTCTGCCTGCCTGGCTGTTGTCTGTTTGTCTGTCTGTCTGTCTGTCTGTGTGCTTGCCTGCCAGGTATATGTTATAATCTGCCTGTCTGCCAAACTGTTGTCTATTTGCCTGCCTGTTAGGTGTCTTTACACGCTGTCTTTATTACTGACTGATTGCCTAGCAACTGTCTGCTCATATATGTCGGTCTGGTATCTGTCTGTCCGTATGCCTGCTATTTGTCTGTCTATCTGTTTGTTTGTATATCTCTCTACCTGTCTGGTATCTGTTTATCTGCCTCACTGCCTGCCTGGTACCTGTCTATCTGTCTCACCGCCTGCCTGGTATCTGTCTATCTGTCTCATCGCCTGCCTGGTATCTGTCTGTCTGTCTGACTGCTTGCCTGGAAACTTTCTGTAAATATGTGGGTTGATCTTGTCTGTCTGTCTCTCTGTCTTTCACAAAATCTTCACAACACATGGCCATCTCCCTACAAATGGCTCTTCGCGCCGCCAGAATTAGTGGCCTGTCCTTAGGGAGGCGGGACCTGCTGTTCTCCAGCCATCTTCGTGACAGCGTGTTAATGTCCAGCCCCGGCTGCCCAGTGGTCAGCTTCCAGTGTTTTCCATTGAATCTGGTGTTCGTAGACTGGCAGCCCTAGCTGAGTTGGTGTCCTTTTTATTCTTTGTTTTTTTTCTTTTGTTCATGTCCAACCCATGGTGAATTTTGTCGCCACTCCGTGTTCCTAGTTTACCCTGCCATGGCAGTTAACATGCGACCCTCGGTTTCTTCTCATCATATTTGTCTGTCGGAGTTGACATTCTTCATTTGTGTGTGTGTGGCGGGGGGAGGGGGGTGGGGGGGGGGGGGGGGGGG
>JBCEWB010366957.1:0-21133 GCA_039654565.1 Peronia peronii
TCTTTGTAAGCATAAGAAATTACATAGCAAAAAAAACATTCCCAAAGATTCTTTCTTAATAACGCAAGTTTCTTTTTTTTAAGTGTTTTCTTACTAACCATGTTAGAGTGTATTACCCTGCCACTCTCAGCAGCTACAAGCAGTCTGTTTAACAGATTCCTGTCAGCTTTCAAACTGACATTTTCTTTCTTTTTTATATTTTTTCTTTGTTTCTTGCTCCAGAGAACATTGTTTAATTAACTTTGGGGATTCTAGAGAGTACATCTTTCGTTTCTGTCTGAAGTCTTTCAGTGACGAACAACTTGACCAGCTCATTTCCCTTTTCTTCTGCCTCCTGGAGGTCATTCTTGACACCATCTGGAACAACATTGATCATGGAAATACATACTAGCTTGTCTGTGCCTTGGCTAAGAACACTGAAAGCCTCAAACTGAAGGCCCATGGCCAAAACGTCATCCTCGTCTTTCTTCATTCTTCCAGATCCCACCTCCTTTGTGATATTTTCCCTGGTACTTTCATTCCCATCACCTATTCTCCGATATCCTAGTTCTGTCACCATACGTGAGGCACCATCTGCCTCTTGCTGAATCCTTTTTGTTAATGCCAATCAGTCTCCTAGCAATCTTTCCAGCTTTATTTATGTGCTCCAAAGCCAAATCAGGGGAAACTTCGTTGAAATATAATGAGGTGGGTTTTTTTTTTTACGTACATGGCTCGCTTAGAAAATGCTGACAGCACTCGAGCAATACCCTCTATACTTGCAGACACCAGACTATTGTCTTTCTTCTAACAGAATGTACAAGCACTCCAGTCATTAAGGATGGATATGTTCTCTTTACAGGCAAGGCGACGACAGGATCAGGACCCTCTTCCTCCATTTCATATTAATTTCACACAAACCCTTTGATCTGTACAAGAAATAATGTATATTTCTTAGTGGGTGCAATGAAAACTCAATTTGTCTTGTCATTAAAAATGAGCATGCGTGCTTCCACATTTTTGGATAGCTTAGATCTTGCGGACAGTCTCCAAAGTGCCGAATGCTGGGTGATATAATTGTTTACAAACTGTTATAAATATACGAAATAGTATAATATACACATACTGTATTACTGATGATCCATCTTACTGAAGAACTAATTTGTTGTAAAGTTCGAAACTGTGTATGTTGTGTACAACGTTTCAGTTTAAAAAATTGTCATTCGCTGTTTCAAAACAGCGTAAGCATACGGAGTTCCCAGTGAGTGACAGATCATGGCCTTCAAGTGTTCTTTGTCGAGGCGTCATGTGGTAGATCTATAATATGTGGTTTTGTTTTTGTTTGGATGGGGGGGGGGGGGACATGGTGGAATAGATAGAGGCAAAAGGGTCAGAATGAATGAGGACATGTACTTCTGGATGAGAAATTTATTTGTAAAAGACCTTGCTGTAGCCAACAATGCTAGAGCCCTGTGGTACTGTTGTTCGTATTGTTGTTGCTGCTAATACTGTTCTCTTCTGGTGATGATGTTAATGGCGAGTGTTTTTGAAACAACTGCAGTTCTGTTGCTGATGCTGCTGGTATTGCTCTTTATTGCTGTAGTGCTATTGCTGTTGTTCAGTCTGATGTTTTTAGAACATACTACCTTAGTTTTGATAATGGGTGTGAGTTTAAGAATTGTAAAAACAGGCCTAATAATAACAGTAAGATGTATAGCATCATCTCCTCCAATGCATGCACAAAGATGCTCACAAGCTCAAGTGATAATAATGATATTATGTAGAATCTAGATCTATTTGGTAAAAAGGAGCAACAGTAATGGTGGCAATAATAATAACAATAATAATAATATTATTTGAAATTTGAAAAACGACTTGAAATATCCGAACAGGAGAACTGATCTTCTATACAAATACAAATGCTTTTAATTATAGGCCCCAATTTACTCATACTACACTTGTACCCATCCTGCCAGACATTCCTTGACACGCCGGAAGTGATAGAGACGGATGATAGTAGGCTAGGGCTAATTTAAAAAAACCCAAAAAACAAAGGTGCTGAGAGAAATCACTGCATCATCTGCTATGTATGGAGCTCCGGCAGGGTCAAGTGTGAGAAATATTTTTGTCTATTTTTAACTGGGCCCCATGGGGCCCCCACCCCTAAGAAAAGTGACCGCTACATCAGAAATGATGTTGAACTAACAAAGAACATATTCCAATCGGTAGTTGCTTTTAGATTTGACATGACCACGAACATATAAAGAAAAAAACCCAACATCTCGACTAAGTGTGTGTGTGTTTTAATTAGATGCAACACTTCCCCACCTTTCTTCATTTATAATTTCATGAATAACACCGAGTTTCGATCAAATGTCGTGAATTTCCATGTGACAGTATCATTCTTGAATGAAAACATGGCATGGTTTATAACCCATCAGATAATCACGTGAGTGACTCAAGTGTTTAAACTTTGTCAGGCCAACCAAGGTATGGAAAAAAATGACCAGAGCAGGAAGTTTATAACTTATTACTGCTTATACACAGAATCAGTCAGGAACATACCTGCCCACATGTTGTCAAACAAAGAAATAGTTATGAGCCAGTCCAGTGTAGTCTGTTTATGCTGTCATACATCCCCCATCACTCCCCCCCACCCCTCCCCCATGTTTCCTCTGCCTCCATGTCATTTTACTGCACACCCAGTACAGTGCGTTTTTTTCAAGTGGACAGTCTGACGTGAAATTACACTTGTGTGTCCTGACCCGACACCAAGTTCTCAAAGGGGATTTTTAATTTGGGAATGAGTTTTTAGGCAGGTAAATTATAGAGAAAAAAACCTGTTTCACATATGAGACAGGCTCTTAGGCGAACCAGTCTCTTAGGCAGTGGGTTCTTAGAGACCACTGTACTTGGTTTCCTCATCCGGAGTGATCCTGTATTTTCTTTTGTTTTGTTCAAGTTATGACAGCATTATTAGTAAATATTTCTTATCTGAAGGAAAACTGGCAAGTGGAGGGGCTCTTATTCACTCTATAAATAATCACTGACCCTCCAAGCAGATAGAGAACAGCAACTGATATCAGTTAGAGATACAGGGTAAAAGGCAGTCTATTAGGTGAAAAAAGTAATACAGGTAGTCGTTGACTTACGACTGTGTTTGGTTACAACTGACTGGATGTAAACTGATCTGGTCGTAAGTCGGCCTATGTTAAATTATCGTAAGTATATTATGCTGTCTCATGATATTGTAATCACCATGAAGTCATATTTTATCAACATTTCCTCAGTTCATTGTTCCATTTTCATTCTTTAGACACTGTTTTTATCTTTCTTTAAATTTTCATATCTTTAAGAGTTTCAGTTAAACACTGCGTACAGTGTTTATTATGTGCAAAACATACAAAAATATAAAATACAGGTGTTGATGGTGCCACTGGGGCATGGAAACTGTTGTACACTATACTTTTCTGCCATCTGGCAAACGAGAGTGATGCCTGCCGACCAGATTATCGTAAAGTCGATCAGTCGTAAGTCATATAGGTCACAAGTTGACGGCTACCTGTAACCAGAAAGCAAAGAGAGAACTAAAAGAATTGAACTAAGAGTTGTAACCCTGCTGCTGGAGCATTCTGATGGAGATAGTCACCATAGAAAGACACAATCAACAGAAATGGGTCTGATTCCCACTAAAGCTTTGACAAAATGGATGTGGTTTTAATGCAATGAAGATCAAATTTTGAAACATCTGTGAACAGAGTCACTTGGAATTTTATCAAGTGTGCATCGAACCAAAATAAAGACTTTGTCACATTTTTTCTGAAAACAAATTTTTTTTTTTTTTTCAAATTTTTCCTTGTACTTTTCGATTTAATGCAGTGGCATTTGTAGAAATTTACAAAAACATGCATTAAATGAAAAACATTTGACAAAATCTTTATATTATGTGAAAGAAATTTTCTGCAAAACTTGATAGTTTCACAATCAAGTTCATGAGATATCTGTCTTGAAAAGTAGAGGGTAGAATCCATAATGGCCATAATATACATGAGTTTCCAATTGCCTATCGCAAAAATACACATTTTTTACAGAAAATTATCCTCGGGCATATGAGGAACACTAATCTATGATTTTTATAGTGATAAAAGAACACTCAAATCAAAATTGTGGATTTTGGCATTCATTGCTGACCTTGGCCTTAATGAGGGAATTTGCTGCCCAAAATGAAAATCTTTCAGTAACTGAAACACAGCTGCATTTAAATAATAGTTGTTAAGGATCACCTTAATGCGTCCCACATCAAGCATCTGAAAGTGAGTGCACAAATCAAACAGGGCATACTACTACATGTTTTTGAATTAGTTATAGAGGACAACACTTGCTGTGACAAAGAAGCATAATGAGATAAGATAAATCCCACGTCTAACTAAAACATTCCTATTATTTGAGAGTCTACAGTACAGTGCTTTCATTTTCCTTTCTGCCGCTGCCTTTTATTCAAATCAGCACTGGGGTGTGATGAGGAGCAGAGTAAGTAAGAACCACCTCTATCAGGTTAATGTAAACAGAGTATAAAAGACAACAGTTTTCCTAGGAATCAATGACAAGAGCTGTCAATGTTGACAGAATTCCTTCATCATGATACTGATATGTCATCCACAGTACAGTTACTAAATGAACTGTATTGTTCACTACAGTGAATAAAAGGAGTAGATCTACCAGGTGTACCAAGCTTCTTTACTTGGACCTAAAAAAAGGATTGTTCTTTGTTTTGTAGCTTTCACATTACAAAATAAATGGAACAGTCATAAATCATTTATAATAAACATTTCTGAAGCAAGAAATATTTGAAATCTTCAGAAATACATTATAGGAATTAAAAACAAAGGGGAAAGTAACAAAAGAATAACAATGACAGCCCAACTACAACGCTTAAAAGTTTCCAAGGTCAAAAGGTGGATCACGGAAGCAAAGGCATGGAGCAAAATTTGGTATTTACTGAAGCTTATTTCTGTGTTATTGGGAGTGCTCTATAGACACACCATGTTTAGGGGCAGAAAAAAATTGCATTGTTAACTACATGTATTAGACTAGTACCTACATAGCAATGTCAGCATGAACTATATTGTCAAAATGTACCATGATGATTATGTGCACTTGGGTCAAATGCATGTACAATGTGTTTTCTATTTTCTTACAAAGTCTCAACCTATTTTCTCACTGTACATGTTCATAGTTAGAGACTGAGTGATTGGAACATTAGATTTTGCTATATATGAATTGCATAACCTAATTGCTAGATCTAATTCTTTTTTAAACATAGCTGAACAGAATTCATAGCACCACAATTGGCAATACATCAAATATCTCTATCTCTACAATTTTGGCCTACGACCTCTACAGCACAATTTCAGAAGCCCAGAAATTGTGAATGCACTGGTTTTCTAGCAAAAATTGCGATAGGCAAATTGCAATGATCTGATGGTTCCACTAACGTAATTTTCCTCTTATAGCTGTCATTACATTAAAAAAAAAATGGATTTCACATTACCATTTCTTGAAAAATTATCTATTTTGTTCTCTTCCCCTTTCAATTGTGACACTGAGACTGTGAATACATGCTCTTAGATGGGTATGGAACTACATGGTTAGGCAAATATTGTGAACTGATGTCGACATAGTCAGTCCCTACAGCAGAGATACTAGAAACTTAGGATTTTCAGCTTGTACAGTGTGCTGCAATGTAGGCTACATCATTCTTTAATGCAAAATGTCAAAAAATGTTGACTAGTGAAACATAAGGAAACCCTTTTTTTTTTTAACACCACAATCTGAATGACGAAACACTTACTCCAAACAAGAACACTGCAAAACAACCCCGGTCATCTACAGTAATTATGAAAGGTTAAAATTATAAGTATTTTGTTATAATTTTTTAAATGAGAAGCAAATGCAGTTATAAAGGTTTGCTTTTATATTAATTAATCATCAAGTCACCGGATTGCCTGCTGTATTTTTCTATTGTTTTCAGGAATATTATCTAATTGATTCATAGTTTTTGCTGATGTTTTGCAGCTGATTTTCAAACTAGTGAGATCCAGTTTACACTAATATGTGATGTACTATAAGACAGATTGAACCTGAAAATGGTATTTCAGTATTTTGTAGTCGCTGATGTGACATTGACAAAATACATTTTTATGACCTACATCTAAAATACCTGTCAGAAATTTATCTTCTCTGAATACCGAGTTAGGCAATCTGGTTACAATGATGAGAAGTTGTTATATAAACCTCCCAAAGGCATCATTCCTGATAGAGTGAAGCATGATAAATCTCTAGTCACAGATATGAGTGCAAGAGATGATGATATGACAATTGATTCATAAATGCTGTTATTTGCTGATGTTGTTTCTTCTTTTTTTTTTTTTACCTAAGTTAGCCTATAATGCTGGGGCTAAAGACCCTTATAAGTATCCTCTACAATAATCAACTGGTAAGAATTCTATCTCAGGAAAATGAGTTTTGTATTCTGCAAAGCTGACATTTCAAAATCTGACAACACTAACGATTTGTTTTAACGACGCTGTCATGTTAATAAAAGCCAAGTAAACTAACTGCAAGTGAACTTCACTGCAAAAAATGACAAGCTGTGAAACTCAAACACATGTGATTCAGGTTTTGAAGAAAACATTACAAAACAGAGTGAATCTCCGTAAAATACACTCAGAAAGCCAACAGATCATTTACAGTTTTCAGTTCTTGTGAGGAAAAAAAAAAATGTGTTGGTGAACAAGATAAAATGTCCCCAACAAGGAGAAGCGCCATGTACCTTTTCTTTCAGAATATAGTTGCAAGGCTATTTTTCTAAATATATAATGCTGTGTCAAAAATTCTTATTAATTTTATTATATCCCAAATTTCATGCTGATTTGTTCACAGGTAGTGAACTCAGAAACTTAATGTGATAAATAAACAGTTTTGAAAAAAATCATGATGAAAAGGTCTATGGCTCAAATATGAATCATAAAACTTTTAAAGCAACTCAAAACATTCCAGTGAAGGACAGACCATCTCCTGTGTCAGTTTTTTTTTTTCAAACCCCTCCCCCCTCAACCCACCGTCAGTAAAAGAAAAGTTAATATAATTAAGCTACATATACTTTTTGGTATGTTAAGGTTTAAAAATAGTTCCTCTTTCAGTAGTCACGAACTTCATAATTGATGATGAAAATAACATTTAAAAAAAAAAAAATTAAATATCAGGATCCATTCTCCTTCTCAAGCCTTTAGTTTTCACAAACCTGATTTTCAATACAATCTTGATTTTTAACAAACTGTATACAAAAATGAACTTATTTACATTTCTGACAGACTGCAGCATGTATTACATACAGCAATATATGTATCTGACACATGCTGAGGGACATGCTGAAGGAAGAAACTGATGTCTTGGAAGAAGCTGAAAATATTTTAAACAAAACACAAAAAATTATACTGCAAATTCTACCACGCAGAAATATTTTCAACACTGTGAATGAGTTTCCATACCATGTCATTCTAATGCATGTGTTGGAAAGCAGTTCAGTATAACTGTCACTCAAAGTCAAAAAAAAAAAAAAGGAGAAAGAAAGAAATACAAGTTGCCCACTTGCCCACGCTACCGACCTCAAAGTCCTGAGACTCAGCGGGTTTAGGCTGAAAATGTTTTATTTCATAGGTACATCTCTATCAATCACTCAAAGATGACATCTTTTTTATAAACTTAATACATACTGAGACACAGTGAACTGACACACTGGATTAGAAAGAAGTCATAATAATAATCTGACACATCTAAAAAAAAAACATTTGACAATCTCACACACATGACAGAGACCCTTCATTATCCTGCTCACTTTCCTGAATGTGAAGCATTTTAGTAGGTAAGATTTCAGCATACCTGGTGGTAGATCATTGTAATTTACTAATTCTGAAGACTATAAACATTTATTCTTTGATCATCTTATTTTTGGCACCAATGCAATGGAAAACATTTGAAAGACTAACTTCATTTAAGTTTACAATTATTTTAAGTAATATAACATGGACATTTATAGCAAGGATTCCTTTGATCAGGAAAAAATTCAACTATGGTTGAGAAGTGGACTTCTTTTTGACGGGGAAGGTTTAAAAAGAGAAAGGGCAAAGAGGGGATAGAGGAAAAAGAAAAAAAAAGGGACGAATTTTTGTGGGGCTGAGTGGAAAGAAAACCTCAATCCTAACATAACCCTCTCCAAGCCCTGACAAATTTACTGATTAGACAACTTTCAAGAAATATGTAGAAATTGAAACATTTTCACGTATTACAAGGAAACCTTTCCTGTTGGTGTCTATGAATATAAACAAAAAACTAATAACCTCTTTAGCTATGAGAAAAGTAATACAATTTTGTGTTCCTTGCAGCTCATAAACTTCTGAATTAATTTCCATGATCTCAGGCTTGAAAGAAAGGGAAAAATTATCTTTTTTAAAAATATTTTTCTAAAAAAGGGCTTTCTCTGAAAATCCACTAACAAAGAACATCTCTCCAAAAACTTTCCCTCTGACACAAACAACGTTCTAAATAACTCACTGCTGTAGTTTTTTTCTTTTCTGTGCTGTTGTTATTGTTGTTGTTGAGCTCAACATGTCACAAAAGCATTGATCATTTGTACAAATGGTGAACAGTTTTGGGAATAAAATACAACCTTGAATTAGTTGAAAGGATCATCGTTTTTGTTATACAATGTTGAACTCAATATGATTAATTTTATGTGCCGTATTTTGTTCGTAAGCAAATCTATGTTATTTTATATTTATTTACATCCGGTTATATTTATCTCCATTCAACATTCAGGTGTGACAGCTTATTATAGTTAATGTGGCTGAATGTGGCTGAATGCAGAAGAAAAATCAAAGAATAAAATTTGATGATAATTCTTTGAGGTAAGTTTATGAATGTTGTTCGTAAAAAGTAAAGAGACATCTTTCATTCCTCTTCATATCATGGAAAACCATTTCATTATGCAAGACTTCAGTGCAGCTGATGATAGATCATTGTAATTTAACAATTCTGACTTTCTGGGCAGGGAACATGGATAATTTCAGTTATTCCATATGATAAGTATCACACTCTTTTAAAGAGACAAACTGAAACAAGATATACACAGTTTCACAATTTCAAATTTCAATCATCTCGACAAACTTTCCCAAATTTCACAGCCAAAAATATTTTTCACATCTCCTTCATTCACAGTAATTACTTCACACAAAGTACATTTTCTCAAAAATATCACATCTCACTCCATCACTGTTATACTGGGTGAGTCTGAAGTAACCGGGCAGTCAGAATATGTCTAGCCCAAATGATAATTTTTATTGATATTTAGGTCATATATTATTAAATCAAATGTACATAACACAAAAGGCATGTAAAGAACAACTAGAATAAGTGCCTGAAATGTTGACCACGTTCTTCGATGCATTTAGAAGTTCTATGAAGGGCAAAGTTGCATACAAGTCGGTACAAGTCTTCTTTGATTTCTGTACAAGAATTCACTATCCTTGCAGTAAGTTGCTGAATATTCCTCAGCTTTTCAGTGTAGACTGAATTTTTCAGCACACCCTCAAAAAAAAAGTCCAGAGGTGGAAATCGCTATCAAGTAATCGATTGATAGAGACTCTAAAAGTAGCCATCCATTAACTTATATATACTAAACATGCATTGACTGCCTGATTACTTCTGACTCACCCTATTCATGTACCTACTCTGAGTTTTAGCTAGAAGGAACACAGAGTTGCATTTTGAATTAAATGTATGTTCATCGTAAGATCTGTATACATCTACCAATTCCTAGAATGGATCTATTCAACTAGCAATATAAGAACCAAGTGCTTTTGTATACTCTTCACATTGGCACCAGAATTGCCACTCTGCTGAGTGGGATATTACTAAATACAAGGTCTAACTGATCCTTCTGTTGTATCTAAATTGACTCAGACTAGGAATTACAGAATATTAACTGTAATCATTCTGTCTTGCCTATGACAAAATTTAATAACTTTCCTGCGACTCTTAATTTCACAAGAGAGATGGGGAATAGGAAACAACAGATGACGGGTGTGTGACTGGTATAACTGAAGTATTTCAAAAACAAAAGCAGTCATCTGCGAGTGTGAAAGTGCTTGTGCAAACCATGCAGTTAACTCTTTCCCTGTCATGACAATTTGACTATTCATTCCTGCATTAAAATTGATAACCCATCCAGTACTCCATAGGCCAACAACCATAGAGTTACCCTGGGTTAGTATTTTCACTGTGTCAAGATCAGCTCACTGGATCTAGGAGTTTGAAATATTTTAATCTTCCAGTGGTGTTCCTGACAGCCAAAGAGTTAACACTTACAACATGGTTAAAGTTGGCCTTCAGAACTGTTCCATTATCTGCCATTTCCTTTAGCTTCTTATAAATTGGAAGCACCACTGTCTGAGAACTACTGCATCTCTCAAAAGTCATGCATAATTACAACTACAACTATCAGGAAACCTGATTGCAAAACTGAACTATCTATAAAAGACAGAGGAGGATTAGTGACGTGAAAAGAAATATGTTCAAGTTATTTATTAAGAATTCAAGTTCAATATTTCATACTGCTAGTTTCAAATGAAGTATGTAGTGACATGAACAGAAAGGGGAATGTAATAAATTATGCTAGACCTACATGTGGAGAATAATCAAATTCAGGTATATAAGAATTTATATCACATATAATGAAAAAACATTGAGAAATAATTATCAATAGATAACTAAAGCATTTCTGAGGGTAAGGTTATATCCATGAAGTCACTTTTAATACAATGTCGCATGCAATTTCTACTATAAACTGGTGAGTCTGTCGGTTTCCAGTTTTATAATGATCTCATAAATAAATTGTCTCATGAACTTAGATGAACGCACAGAAAAGCTGAGCCTCAGCTTTGTGCTAGGCTGGGGTATTACTTCTCTCCTTTCCCTCTCTTACATAATAATGTAGCTTGTGTGAAAGTATTAACCCAGCTTCATTGCAGATTTCTTGTATGGAAGAGCATCATCTCATCATAGCCATCACTGCATGACTAGGTTACAAAAAAATTCTCATAATTTCTCATCAAATGCATCCTTCTGCCAATAAAACAAGAGGACTGATGATAATGAATTTCAAGCCCATTATCAATCAATTTTTTAAAACACTTATCTTTTTTCAGCCAAAATTACTAATCAGGAAATGGGAGTAATGCTGTTATCCACCGATACGCAAGAGACAGAGATGACTACTTCTTGTAAAATTAGAAACTCACCGCTGTACTGGATGGCTTAAAGAAAATCATCAAAGTAAAATTATATGTCCAAATTTATTTTCAATTCCTCCTAATAAGCTATTTGCACCTCCACTCCAAAGAAAGCACCCACATTCCAAGTTAAGTATGAAAATTAAATAAAAACATTATAATATAACTTCTAGAATACAGGCTACATATGTGAGCTGCAAAAACATTGAGATAACCTCCACTAGGAGGTTGAAAGAAATATTACAGAACTTTGCAAAAACAGTATTCACAGCCTGTGGGTATCTACAAAGTTTTCTATTTTCATAGCATACATCATCATCTATTTCACAGCTGTAATGTATTTCATGTACTTACTGATAACAGGACTGGATCATTTTTTCTATATCAAATTTGGCAACATATAACATCACTACTTTGGAAGGAGTAGGAATCAACACAGACTTATATATCACTAAGAAGAAAAGACTGTACCCAAAAAAAAAAAATGAAAAAGCACTTTTACATAAGACAAACTGTGATCCCATCAATCAGTTAGATAAAACATCCAAACCATTCTTCTACAGACTGTGCCTCTAAGCATCTAATCATCACATTATCAGGCAAAAATTGACAGCATGTTTGTCTTGGCAACAAACTTTTAATACTACATTCATTCTCGACAGCATTTATTGCGTGTGGCTCCATTCAGAAGTATCTCAAGAAAACCTGATAATCATATCCGAAAGTCTTCTATATGCACATCTTAAATCACATAAAAGCTGTAAATTTCTGCATTCCTTTTGTTTTCTTCACAAAGAGTAATCTCATGTACTCTGACACAATCAGTACAAAATGTAGCTGTTTAACAACATCTGGTATATTTTGTGTATATATAGTAATTGAACAGTATCTGGCAATATCTTGATACATATATCCTAATTTTGTGACATTCTACATAGGCTATGAACATCACACAATCTGATGATGTTAATCCAGAAAACTGCCATTTACATGGAATCTTGACTGTCCACAGATGGGTGATTTGTGTCAGTGAATTGCATCATGCGTATTTTTTATGAATGCTATCATACGAGGAATGTCTGGAAAGTTATAATAAAAAAGCCATAACTTTCAGGCTAATCAATATTTTTAAAATCTGCAAACAGTGTGCAACAGGAAATTTTAAGCACTTTCTTGTGGCCAAGTATTGCACACATTCAACTATTATGTCAAATTAAACATGGCAGCCCCCACTGCAGAATGGTCAAAGGTAGAGGTGAGGGGGGTTGTGTGATTTTTGCAATGCAAAAGCAAAAAATCCTTCCAAAATCCACAGTGAAAAGAATGCAATGAGTATGCTAAAAATGCAGTGAGTAGTAGTCAAGTGTGTCATTAGTGTCCTTTGTTCAAGACAGGCCGTACCAGCCTGGAAGACGAATCTCGCTCTGGGTGCTCACAATCTTCAAGACACGCACACAACGTTGTTCGCATTGATGAACTCATTCAAGAAGGTAGGTGATTAAAAGTTCAAGACATTGCTTCAGATATTGAAATTTCAAAGAGCATTGTTCATGAAACTATCTGTGTGGACGAGGGTTATTGGAAGCTTTTGGCCAGGTGGGTTCCAAAACAGCTGACCCAGGAGAACAAGCAGCAGCAAGTCAATGTTTCACAGAACCTTCTGAATCGGCACTGATGAAGTGGTGGTGGCGGTGAGAATCTTCTAGCTGAAATGGGAGCTGGTGGGGACTTCCAAGGAAATTGTGAAGGATTTCTCGAGCATCCGATGACTGGTGATGAGATGTAGGTGCATCACGAAATGCCAGAAACAAAACAGGATTACCTGATCGGAAGGCATCCATCATCTCTGCCCATAAAAAAGTTAAATGGGCACTATTCAGCAAAAAAACCTACTGCTACCGTGTTCTGGGATGCCAAAGGCATCCTTTTGCTCCATGGACAATGCATTAATGCTGCTCATTATTGTGAAACACTTGACCTATGGAAAAGCTGTGTGCTGCAAGAGACTGGGACTTCTGAGCAAGGGTATCATTCTCAAGCATGACAACGCAACATCCCACAATGCTAAACTGACGAGAGACTGGCTCCACCGCTATGGGTGGAAGATCTTATCACTTCCACCCAAAGTCCTGACATGGCCCTATCAGATTATCATCTGAACGGACCCCTGAAATGCCATCTTTGAGGAAAAAAGTTTGACTGTGATGACAACCTCACTGAAGAAATACAATATTGGTTCTCATTGCTGGAGGCAAATTTCTTCAGAGAGCGTATCTATTCTCTAGCTCAGTGCTGGCAAAAGTGTGTCAATCTATAAGGTGACTACAATGAAAATCAGCCAAAGCGTGACAGCATGTATGAGTTTCAGTTAGATCCAAATAGAAACGTTTACATCACATTAATTTTCTTATTACTTCCCAGACAGCCCTCGTATTTCTGTGAACTGTTTACAATGATAAGCCATGGTTCCAAATATAATTCCTTACCTTTGCAAAAAGCAGCGTGTAGATGCTTGCTCGGCATGGGAAAACAATGACAGGGAAAGTGATGACAATGGAAAAGACAAAACAAACTTTCATCAGGTCAGTGAAGAAAGTATTTGGGAATACAGCAAACACATCTCCCGGAATGTCAAATGAGTGGAAGGCAATGTATCCGAAAAATCCCACCTGAAAATAAAACAAGATTGACAGACTAGTCATAAAAAGTACAGAACAGGACCTTAATCTTTGTTTAGCAGGGACTAAAAAATTCAGTTTAATTGAATTTGAGTGGTTTGTGATACCACATTAATTATTACAAAAGCGAACAACTGTCAGCATTCAAACATTGATATACAGTGGACTACTGATGAGTCAATTTCTGTGGGGGTGTAAAAACAAGATCAACATCGGTAGTTCGACTCATCCGTATCTCGCAAGAGACTAGAAAATTAAAAACTGGCACTACTAATTTTGAATGACCTTTTTTCCGGCATTATGATGGTTACTTCCCCTTATGCATTCTTTCCTCGAGCATGAGACTTGATCTTTTGCATTCATTTTTGATGAGATCTACCTACTCTTTGGTTGAACGATAACAAATTATTGACACCTGTTGTCATCAGTTTGACATGCAAATTTCACTGTCATGTTGCCTGATGATATCCACCACTCCCAACCTTGCCTCTTGGGCATTCAATGCATGCAACTCGATCACCACACGCACTTCACCTCCCTCCACCACTTCTTCCACCACTTCATGTTATAAAACACTACATGTTTATGTGTTAGCATTACACTCCATACTAGATTTGGTCTAAACAATGCATGCGATTAGCCTGCCTGCAAAGAGTGTGTGTGTGTGTGTGTGTGTGTGTGTGTGTGTGCGTGTGCGCGCGCACGCGCACATGCAAGCACCTCATTGTTCTCATTCCAACCACAATAACTTAGTGAAGTCTATGAAGGGATCACACAGTCTTTTTTCCTTGACACCCGTTACTACGGCAACCAAGTTCACCTTAGTGAGAAGAACAAAGGCCAGTTCCCCGGGGTCTACTTGGGATGGCGTCCACATGTGAACCACGGTGCTGTCGAGGGGTTCCCCATATCAAAGACGATTGCCAACACTCATTCAGCGGGGGAGGGGGTGAGGTGCCAGTACAAGGCACTACCGACTAGACGGGGAAGATCATGGTAGGGTGTGAAAAGACAATGTACGGTCGGCCTCTGATCACGTAATCTGAGGGAGGGTTTAGTACTGTTTATTGAATCAATATGACAGTTGTACACATGTACATACAGTTAATTTACGGTCGTGGTATCGCATGATGGAAGGGGCTTAAATGGAGTTGAGATGAAGTGCTGCGCAAGCCGGGATTAGTTACATCGACGCAAGTGTTGCTTTTTCCTTTCATCTTATAAGAGCTGCGTCTTTCCTATAAGACTAGAATAAGTCTTAAAATAATTCTTCTATAAGTCTCTTCATACATTGACTCTCAAGTTCAAATGTTGTCATGCAATGAGGTAGCTAGACAATATCTTTCCTCCGGTGCACTACTACTGAAGGTCTCCACTGTACATGTTGGCAAGATATCCTTTTTATGTTTTTTGCTTTTGTTCGTTTGTCGTTATTTTCTTGGGTCAAAATTTCATCTGCATTTAAGTGAAGTGTCTACATCTCTTAGTACATTGTTTGATGCCCGTCTTTTCTTGTGGATGATGAAAAAAAGATTTGTTGCGATGCCTGAAAGTTTTGTTTAGTCCAGAGATATTTTACAGGTACAATCATATGAGCTGTATATGTATAGCTAGTT
The DNA here is from genome assembly GCA_039654565.1 of Peronia peronii. NCBI lineage: Eukaryota > Metazoa > Mollusca > Gastropoda > Systellommatophora > Onchidiidae > Peronia > Peronia peronii. Next base: position 15,622 of record JBCEWB010366957.1, read on the forward strand.
TTCTTTCTCAAAGAGTTGTGATTATGACTCCATGACAACAATTCAAGAGAATAACTTACCACCAGGTAGGCCACTGCACACAAATTTACTGCACTGCTCACAACACCTGAAATGGTCTTCAAGGAGGGCTCTGGCAGTGCATCATACAACAGAAATAGTTGTCTGTCAAGACAGGAAACAATCTATACAAAATTACATCAGTCAGCTTCATTTGTCAAACTCTGAGTTATCAATTAATTAAGGTTCAGTCAATGAAACCTTTTTTCTGGTGATCTTTATCCTTAAAGCAAACAGTCAGACAGATGCTCACAGTTTCACTTATCTCAGTCAAGAATGACCTGATGTTTCTCTATACAACCATAAATTGTTTTTGACCAGATGTAGTTCACTATACAAACATTAATAGGGACAGATTGTTTTTGAATGCCCCTTGTCTCCTAACATACTAGTACCATTTGTCCCATTACAAGTTTGCAACTTTTCAAACAAAACTGAAGTGAATCAAAAATAATGAGTCATGTGAAAACTTTTATAATATGATACTGAAACAGACCTGACTAAACATCAGAGATGCCACGCTATTTCTTTTTTCTCACTACTGTAGTATGATATAACTATTGTAAAATTCTTGTCCTGTCAACAAGCACAAAATATATATTAACATTTTGCAAGAGTACAAAATGTATTTGTTACAAACAAGCACTGGAGCAGAGGATATACAACCCCGTTTCTCAGAAATTTAACATAGCTTGTATCAGAATCAGAGTTCTAGAAGGCATTCTATGGCATTCAATCAACGTTTTAAATGGAAACTGTTGCTACAAGCAAGTCAAATGAATCACTTACGTCTGGCATCCAAAGGAGAAAGACAAAATGGGCAGACTCTGGAACAGTCCCTCTGGACGCCAGAAATGTACATTGTAATACCACTGGCCAGACCGTAAATTGGACACAGACAGATATAACACCTGGACAGAAAAGTCATTCATCAGTTATGCACTTTTTCATTTCCCTACATCGGAAGGTGGTATAACTCCCACAAAATTAATCTAGTTATAATTGATTATGTTGTCATGTTTTTTTTTTAACTACAATGATGTGTTTCATTTTTCTTCCATTTGTTCCCCTCCCAATATTTCATGAGTTAGAACATTTTCTGTGAAATAAATAAGGCTATATATAAGTCAACAAAAATATTAATAATATTTTTTTTTTTTAATTTAAAAAATTATACATTATTATTATGTACTCTAACATAATTAATCAGCTTGCTGTACTTTTATTTAAAGAGTATTGAAAATACCTCAAGATAAGACACTTCAGTTCTCCTCAAATCAAAATTGTGTTTGTGAAAATTTTGAAAAAAAAAAAAAATTTAAAAAAGTTTTAAAACAGGAAGTTATAATTGCAATAATATAAAACTAAAAACAATTAATTACAGATGAGAACACTTGTAACGAATACTTTTGTAACAAACTGATGGAAATAAAGAACACCTTCATTTGTCTCAGTTTTCTCCTTTATTTCAATTATTTTTAGACGCATAAAGCAAACAACCAATTTATGAAGTGACTGATGTAACGAACTGAAAGCTATGCCTTAAAGGCATTTTTACCTTTTTGTCTACGGCCAAAATAGTGAATGCCCTGCGTCTTACAGAGATAACTTTTCCACGACAAATCGAGAATGACTAGAAATCACACTGCAAATTCCTTTTGGGCATTTGCATTCATTGTTTTTACGACATTTGATTAGAATTGTTTTCTCGCAGAATGATAAGCTATTTTTAGCACATCTATGATCCAGTCTGACCACGGACCCAGTAAGTGCAAAACGGTATCTGTCGGAGAGATGAGCTGGTGTATAAGTGGCTAGGTATTGCATCTTGCGCATGTGGTCAGCAGGTGACAATACATGATTGTATTACCGTCAACAAATAAACATTGTACCGTTAAAAGAGTGGGCTAACAAAAAAGTGTATTGCGAGAAAGACTGACCCTGAGGTACACAGTTTGTAGTGTGCAGGCATGTAAACAACAGCATGTGTCTGGCGACTACACGGCTGTAATAGGCAATAAACTACCAAAATCCATCATGTCCACACAATTACAAAAATTCTTGCTATTACCAACATTTTGGTATCACAACATGACCACTAAAATGTTCATGTCAAGTCAGTACAACTGTGTAATATTTCTCTAATGATTATAGTAGACTCATGTGTTTTTCACAGATGCATCCAGGTGTAATAAAATGCTCAATAAAATTTAAATTATTATTAATAATATTATGATTCTACCGAAACGCTGCCTTGAGTGGGAGAGTAAGTGCGACGGATATAAAAAAACTAGTGATATAAAGAGCTATTTGCTTAGCCAGCAACTGTTCTTTACTATTTGTTTTGCCAGCAGCCATCTTTGAATCAGTATTCCACTGCAACTATTCAAAGCCATTCCAAGCACAAAATGAAAACTGTTTTTCTTCAAAAATCTACTTTTCCTGACTTTCAAACGAAAGATAATAACAACTACAGTGTACAAAACATATCTAGACAACAAACAACTGTCTTTTCTCAACAATATGGCATTCACATGTGTTGGCATGAAAAACCATATTCTTGATAAAGTCAAAATCTACTTACATATAAAACAAACACGCAATAAAATGAAATGCACACAGCACTGACTCTGCTAACAGCCCTGATATCTTTCAACAGGGCCATAGGTAAGCCTATTGTTAGGCACAGCAGTATCATCAACACTGTCCTCAGTCCAGAAGTATTCTGGCAATTGAAAATAAATATGATACTCTTTGGATAAAGAATGTGATGGTATGAATATCATATAGTCTGCAGTGTTTTAACAAAAAAAAAAAAAATTAATCATGATATAATCAATCCCACTTCAAGTGCAATAAAAACAGCCTAAATGAAAGATGTAACTACATGTAACACTACAGAAATTTTGAGTTTTCATTCTGACCCATTAGATTTTAATAATGAAACAACTATGAGAAGGTGCAATTTTTAATTACGTTACATTAATTCTTTAATATTCTCTTGCTCAGTTTTACGGCTATGATGTATTTGTATCAGCCAAATTTAGATGAAGTTATAATGTAAATCAACTAAGTAATGTTTTGACATTTGAATTCATTGTAAGTCCATGATCCACAATTCAGAGCTTAGGTACATCAGCCTTACTTTCTTATAAGTCTTTGACTTAAAAAAATAAGCAGAAGTATGACCGTGTTTCTCACACAGATTAAAAAATGTGTCACATATCTCATCAATTATTCAGGGAACAGATTTTTCAAATGAAGGCACAATATCGGTTCATATAATGATAACAGTGACAACAAAACATGTTCAAAACTACAGACCTCAAGACCAAGGATTTTTGAGATAATGGCTGGGCCCAAATCCCCAATGACAACAATCTGAGCAATGAGGGTGCCAAGCTGAAACCCAATCATGCTGTGGACAGCAGGCATATAACATCATTTAAATTCAACAAACTGTACAGGATCTCACAGCAAATATTGTTAAAGTGTAGCTTACTTTTCTGAGAAATATATCAAATACACTTCAAACCATATAGTGCTGGCCTTCAGAAGCTGATGTACTGTCTCATTACTTTTCTTATAAAGCTACAGACACTTTTAAAATGTTGGCATCATCTTTACATCTAAACTATATAAGGATATCATATATGTCATCTCCCCTCATTTCTTTTCATTCAAGTCGGAAAGATCTCTCACAGCAATGTCAATCCAAATGTAGCCCTTAAATTTGTATAGGGAGTAAGCAAGTTTCACATATAACACTGCCCTTCCTTTTTTTTAAACACTCAAAGTCATTTACATCATAACTTCTATCACTTCTCTGGGGCTAGCTTTGACTTACCCAACTTCAGATACAAATTTTCCTGGCGCACCATGTGTATGATAAGCTGTAGTAAAAAAAATATAAATATATATTATGACAATATCATGAGCTTTTGATCACCAGACAGAAATTGATCGTATATTGGAAAATCAATTTCATAATGATTACAAACAACAACCATAACAAAAAATTAAAAATCATCAAATAATTTTTTTTAAAATTCAGTAATATTCTTCTCCCACTGTGCCAGTGGATTAAACAGTCTGTATTCAGTTACCATATCACACACATTTTTTGTTAATCACCTTTATAGTCACTTTTGCACAAAATCATTGTCTATTTGACTTTGCCAGGAGAGATACATGAATCTTCTAAATTTCCACGACTAAATGTAACACGATCAGTCTCTGAAAATTTGAACAGCACGGCTTTCTGTAACTATCTCTTACATTTTTAAATGGGATAGCGATGTGTTTTTATTGCAGGATATTTCCACTTTTAATTACTAGTTACCCGAACAGTAACATAACAAAAATTAAATATTTATCATAAAATTTAGGTATCCCTTAAAGCAGTGCAAAATTTATAAACGATGGCTTCATAAATCAATTCATAATTGGATAAATTGTTGTTTCACCAAAGCATGGTTACTAACTTTCGTATTGTTACAGAATAATCATCAAAATGAGCAAAAAATCTTTCCTATTCAGGGCATCCATGACTGAGACATTATCAATTGTCTCACACAACAAACGTTTAATGTTGCAAACTTTTGCCGAGTCAGTGATTTACTATCTACCAATCTAAACATCACAACTGACAATCACGGTAAGTTTTCCACGATAATAAAGTCAGACATGTAGAAAAAAAAAAGAACCCTATGAGATAATAATTTCTATTGAAATTTTTCAACTTTTCATTTGGTATTGGTCACAAAGTTTAAGTACCCAAAAATTCATATGATCTTCTCCTTGAGGTGATGCCAGCTTTCATCAGCAGCTGACATGATGTAAGAGTCAGCCAGGTGCAGAACAACAAGACTAGCATGCAAAGCAACACACCACACTGAAAGAAGAAAAAAAAGAGGGGGGGGGGGGATTTTTTTTTTTTAATAACAATTTGAAAAGGTAATATGGAGAGATATGTATCATTCTCTTTATATCTGTTCAGCATAACATCTGCTGTTTTTACTTTCCATGGAAACTAAACATGCAGAGATGATTTTCCCTGATGAATCATATCTGAAGGAGTGTCCTCTAACCTTTTCACTGCTAGACTCCCTTAGAGTCACGCTGTAATCTTTTTCTCTTTATTATCAGAGGCTTTTAACAACTGGTTACAGCTAGAATCTAGAATTCCTGAGAATGTATCTTTGCTGTAGGCAAAAGTTGCAGTAGTCAGAACTACGAGTGAAAAATAAATTCCAGTGCTTTTTTTGTCCCCACAACCTAAGGGTCAATACAGCCTTTTGTCTTTTTTAAGTAGATTTCTCTTATTAAGATTATCAGCTGCAACATATTAACAGAAAAAAAACAAACGAAAGAAAACAAACAAACAATCAAAATAAAAATAAACAAACAAAATGAAGCATATTAGTCTTCTTCAACTTTGGAAACTATATATATA
>JBCEWB010367177.1:0-21131 GCA_039654565.1 Peronia peronii
CCCCGCACCTCTTTCTTTTTTCTTGTTTTTTCTTTCTTTTTTCTTCCTTTCTTTCTTTCTTTCTTTCTTTGAAATACGTTTGGTTTGGTGTTTTTGTTTATTTTGTCTCAGAAATGCACAGGTGTGACGATATGATTCATTGTGTGTTACCTGATAATTTTGTGAATTCAGATTTTCGTCTCCTCCTCATTGTTACTGTTTGTCCTGTAAATTCACCATAATATGCGTTTTATTTATTCTTTTATTACCATTTTTATTTCTTCGTTTATTACCACCTGTTAATGTATTATTATGATCATGAGTTACCGTCAACGCTGTAGTAACAGACAATAAAAGCATCACACAGAAATTTATTCCAGCTTGTCGTTTACCCTTCAAAGTAATCATTGCGAACACATTAAAATAAAATAAAAAAAAAGAAACAGAGACGATGCAAGCAAGTTGTTTAACAGGTGGTGGGAGGACACTATTGATCATGCTTTTGCAAACTGGGATGACACACCTTGGAAATTTCATCCTACGTTGGTGAGTCCTAGGCAGTGTGTCTGTTGTGAGGTATAACCCTTTAACCCCATAGGTAGATCGAATAGGAGACAGGTTGATAAGTCGGTTGATTCTTTGGTAGGTAGGTGATAGGTAGGTAGTAGGTAGATAGTTAAGTAGATAGCTAGAAAAGTGGATGGACAGATAATAATGTAGGCAATGAACTGTCTGGATGGATGGATTTTATATATGGACGGAAGAAGGAGGGGGGGGGGGGTGGACTGACGGACAGTCCGACGGTTGGATAGATGGGCAAAGATATACATGTATTGATTGGTGTGTTGATTGTAGACAACCACGCCTCCTCCCCTCCCCCACCCACCTACTTCTCTCCCCTTCATTGATATAGAGGTCGATCTTCTTCTGCCAATTCCTTTTTTTCAAAAATTACCTTTCCCCCGCCCCCATGTCCACAGCCTCCGCCTCTTCCTATTTGCCTATAGCTCAATTTTTTTGGTCCCCCCCCCCCGTCAGAGCCCGTACATACATGCATTTATTTGATGGAGAACCTTTCACCACAGCGTCCGAGAGGAGAACACCTGCTATTCAGTTTAAGCCGTAGTCCTAATGGAAGAAAATCCATTTGCTGGGTTTATGGGATGTCTACTTTCACAATGTTTTTTTTTTTTTTTTGTCATCGGTTATTTGATGAAACAGCGACATCAACAACAACAAAGGGACACCTTCATGTGAGACGCACGTGTGAAAAGGAACCAGATCTTAGTTGTGAAAAATAATCCCGAGGATTTGGAGAGGTTCTTTTGTAATAATGACGAATTTTGAGGATGGAATTTGGCCGAGATATTGTTAAGTAAGTTGATAGGTTTGTTGTTGTTTTGTATCATGTTCTTTGGACCATGTCAGCCGCATGTGATTGGGATGTTATAGCTTGTAGGTGTGATGTCTCCATTAATTGTATGTGCTTCAAAGTAAAGGTGTTTGTATGTGCTTGTGTGTCAGAAGAGACAGAGAGGTGGATGGATGAATGGATGGATGGATGGATGGATAGATGGATGGATGGTTAGGTGGATGGATGGATGGATGATCGGATGGATGGATGGATGGATGGATGGATGAATGGATGGATGGATGGATGGATGGATGGATGGATGGATGGATAGGTGGATGGATGGATGGATGATGGGATGGATGGATGGATGATCGGATGGGTGAATGGATGGATGATCGGATAGATGAATGGATGGATAGATGGATGGATGGATGGATGGATAGGCCGCAGAGTGAATATAAATAGATGGATCATTTCGACTTATCCATATAATTTGTGTCCGTTAGAGTGAGTGGATCCATAGAAATAAGAGATGGAGAAAGAGCCAGGAAGAGAAATAATGGAAGTTGTGAACTGACAAAAAGTTACTACGCCAAAGTAGAGAATAAAGAGACACTGAAAGAAAGATTTCATATTTCTCTCAGCCGGCGGAAACATTTGTGCCCTCGCCGATACGGAGAATGCGCATTCACACCCTCAGTCTGCAGACCTATCTTTGAAGAACAATACCCGAAAAATGTCCATTATGTGTGTGTTGATGGACGTCTTCAGGCAACCAAACCGCCCGCTTTGTGTGGGTAGGTCTCAATTTCACAAGGTTGGCCCTCAGCCTTCAACGCTCATTCCCCACACAGCTCCTCATTCATGAAGACTGTCAGTTCTGTTTCTCTCTGAGCCTATCCATGGATCTACAGTCGCCGACGCAGTACTATTGTACTTTAGCAAAACGCCTGTTGTCCTTGAGATACTTTTTCTGGAAAATGAACATTGGGTTTGAATTATCTATTTTTTAATATAAAGTGAACAAATTATAGTTTTATTTAGAGAATGAATCTTTGTTATTGTGAACAAGTTTTATATTTGAATAGATGAGAAAATAATTAAACTATGATGAAATTTTTGTTCTTATTTTCTGTTGGTTTTCTTTTCTTTAGTTATTGTTTTTTCTTCAAAGCACGTTAGATTAACCCTTGTCCCGCTGTGGTGCTGTCAGTAGGTCGTGCTTGACGGGAAAACTTCCTTCTTCCCCAGTGCGGTTTAGAGAGATCAAGTCTTTGAGATTGTCGGGAATGTGGTGTTGGTTCCGAAGGAAGAAAATCACACACAGCAGAAATGATGGCGATTCATGGCGATACTGGGTGTAGAAAAGCGAAGTTGTAGATAATGAAATTGTTAGTCGGTAGACTAGTATCCAACTTGGGTTTGGCCTAGAGCTGGCTGGAATTGACTTCACATTAAGAATATTACAAATAATATTAATACTGTAATAACGTTCTTGTTCTCTGCCTGTGCAACTTCAAAGGCAGATTGCTTTTATTATTGTCAATAGTATTTAACCTATATTTACTTTAGTACCAGAGGGTCGTCAGTTAAGTTTCTACAGTTTGTAATAGAGAACAAGTAGGTTGTTTTAGTGGTATTTGTAGTGGTTTTAACAGCGATGGCTTCTTTCAGTTCAAGTCAGTTCTAAGGCCAAGTCCAATGTTGCATACGAATTTACCGACTAGCGGTTTGAGTTATTTACAATTTTTTCACCATCCCACTATAGCCCATGAATTTTCAATAAGCAAAAGCTCTGCTGTCGCATCTGCCACCATAAAAGGAACGTGCTGTTAACTAGTATTGCCATAATACCTGCCTGATGATATTGTCACAATTATCATCACCACCATCACGTCCACAGTTACTGTCTTTATGGTTTCTCCAATGAAAATCAATATAATTCTTGGCCCTGTTACACTTCTCCGTGATAACATCATCCAGATAGGCCTAGTGGCTCCCAGGTAATGTAGAAAGAAGGCGCCAGCTTTTCTTTGTAGCGGGCATTGAAATAGGCAGTGTTTTAGGCTTCAGACAAACTTGCGATACAAGATAACGGCTATGGCCGTATATCTTGTCCTATGCAAATAAACAAAAGCTTAAAATACATTTTATTTATTAATCACCCAAAGCTTATCACAGCCCATACAAAACGAATTCTCCATTTAACCATATCATGCTCTTTGTATCTTCCACTAGAAAGACAGTACGAGATCATAAACTGGAAATTATCTTATTCCATGAATTATTTAAACGACAGAAGGCTAAATTTCCTGGGTATTTGACAGGATCCAGAGGCAAGATTTTGCATGATAAACGTGAGTAAACAAATAGATCTGGAGACAGATGGGACAGGTACGGCTCGGTATTTCAGCTTCCTGCGAATGGCTGTCTTAGGATAGGATAGGGAACAAACACGGAAGAACAAAAACTGAATATTTGAAATTGTATATATTATGTTAGTGCATAATCGCCTCGGTCTAAGGCTCGACATAGAGACGACGCCCAACCTCGTGTCTGTGTTTGTTTATGCAGCCATACATCACACTGGATGTCTCAATATGTGCAATTTGCCATGGTTTATGAGCCGATAGAAACTAGTCCCTGCGACCACTTTCTGTAGGTGACTCTCGTCTCCGTATATCTGTGTGTCCCCTTCCTCCCTTTCGACTTATCCAAATAATTTGTGTCTCGCCCTATCTGGTACGATTTTTGCCTTTCCTGTCCCCTCTCCCGTCCTCCCTCTTTCTGTTCCTCTTATCTCTGTCTCTCATCATTTCGTCTCCCTACCCGTCCCTCCCTTTCCTTTGTTGTTTTGTCTATTGTCACCATTGTTCCCTATATCTTTTTCTGTTTTTTTGTTTGTTTGTTTGTTTTCCTTATATTTATCTTCTCCTGCTTTCACAAGGTCAGACTCTCTGTTGACTACGAAGTCTCAGTTTCTTCCACTGACTTTCCTGAACATTGAGACGCATGAGCCCAAGACTTTCAGAGAAATGTTCGAAGATTTGAAATTCCTCTTCATGGAGATTTAATTCCCGTATAAATCTTGACGAAGTTCAAAGCGAAAATTATGTCATAGCGTGACAAGAAAATATAAAATAATACATGCCCAAATCTATACTTTACGATATGCCGGCACGATTCAGCTCGATTTGGATCTTACGTGGTATTTTCGTTTGACGATGGAAAGGCATCGTTTATTGGAATAAGATGGTCTTAACTGAACTTCGGATTTTACCAAGACATTTGCTGTCTCCCCCGTTTAGTCCTGGCCGTTTAGAAATATCGAGAAATCTTTTGACTTCTACATATGGGCAAGGATCTTTTTTTTTTTAGTTTTATAACCCTTGTTTTGAAGAAATAAATCACATTAAAATTCACTGTTTCGCCTGCAGTTGTGGGTAAAAATTGAGAAAGAAACATAATTATTAAAAAAAAACAATACTGAATCAGAACTTTTCTTCTGGAATAAATAATCATACAGTTCGCTATTTCTCCAGGTGTCTTCTGCAAAATTGAGTGTGGAGACATAATTTTGGATAAAAAAATCCCTTTTCATATGTTCACGTAAGAGAGCTTCATAATAGTATAAAGTGCTTTGAATTGCCTTGACGGGGTTACCAGAACGTCATATGCCATTTTGAATCTCGCAGGGATATCTTCATAAAAATTATTATGAAATCCTCTTAATGCTATTTAGATATCTGTCCCTTTGAGAACCAGTTTTGAGAACCGTAGGAGGGCAATTAAATTTGAGCGGACTGCATGCCGTATTGCTTCTAGTTATAAGAACATTATCCAGTTTTTATGTAGCAGAGAGCATTCATAGACGGCGTCACGTAAAGATTCCTCAGTATAGTTTATGAAACTGTCTTTCTTTAATCGATCGTTTATGAGTTTTTTTCACTGACCTCCTCCGTACAACGGAATTTCTCAGGACATTCCACGGAAACTCATGGGCTGTCTCGCAATATGAGTCATCCGACATGTACTCGCAGCCTTTTTCTCCTATATTAGTTCATAGACTGGTTTCGCCACTTTGGAATAATTTTGAAAAGAATAAGAGGAAGAGCTGCGGTGAGGGTATTGGAGCAAAGGATGATGACTACATGTAGAGAAACTTTCTTGTCCATTTCTTGATCTTCTCCACTCCTCCCTTTCATTCACGTCATTTCTAACTTTGCTATTTTTATTTCTATTCCTGTCGCTAGCTGACGCCAATTCTATATCGCTGCCTTTCTTTCTGTCGTTTTCTGTAATTCTCATAAGCTATCTCTCCACTTATCTTTCGATCTGTCTGTCTGCCTGCTTGTCTGTCTGTTTGACAGTCTGCCTGTCTGCTTTTTTTTTTTTTTTTTGACGATGTGAAAGTCCAGTCAAGCTGCTCCAACATCACCCCTCTCTTTCTGCTTTTAGAATTATTATTGTTATTACATGTATTAAGCTGATTATTATTATTATTAATTATTATTAAACCAAAAGCAACAAAGACTGTCCTGTTACATATATTTAAAAAAAAAAAGGTTATAGAATATACTTCTGCCATTATAGATGCTTAGGCGTCACCATTTATGACTAATCTCCTATCATATGCTACAGACGTAGGTGCCGGTAGAATTATCTCAAAAGCAGACATTATATAAACTTTGAGTCATAGAAATATCAATCGTCACAAATAGAAACTTGCACAGACAATAGAAGCGTATGACAATGATGTATCTTCAGTACATAAATTTGGCCAAGTTTTGAATGAAAACCGACAGATTCAATAGGAAATTGTCGGGTATGGCTGTTGTTGTTATCTGAATTGTATTTAATGTTGTTCCTTTGCTCTCTGTAAATACACAAACGTACAGCAAGAGAACTTAGAGAATCGGTTCAGATCTTGGATGGAATGATTTGCCTGTTTTAATTTGATGAAACATTTCAGAACATTTTTTGTTTATTTTGCTTTAGAAATTTGTTTTGTGATCCTTTTTTTCTTTCTTTCGTTCTTTCTTTTGCTCTTTTTGCTTTCTTTTTTTCGTTCTTTCTTTCTTGTTACATTCAGTATCATCTATTTTGTGAATTTCGAGACGCCATGTTCAGTAAGAGAAAGGTAAAATAGCTTACAGGTATCAGTGTTTGTCAAGCAAATAATAGAAAACTCGACGCCAGAGATTTGTGTCAGTTGGACAAACTTTTTAAAAGGTTAGATTTGGCCGCAGGTGCTAATATTATTTTTACCATCTTCAGTGTCAAAACATTTTAAGAAGTTCAAGAGGTGTGTGTTTGCCTAACAGCCCGTTATTGACACGGGCAGCCTAGAAAATTCTGGCGCACTTTCACAGAAAGCCCTTTTCACTTTTTTAAAAATCACTTTTTAACTATCACACTTTCTTTTCAAGTATAACTTTCTACAATATTAAACGTACAGTTTTGTCAAAAAGTCGATGTGCCCAAAGCTTTGCTGAGGTATACACTGCATTTGGATTAATTACCATGCAACATACAAAATAGCAACACGTTATTTGTTTCAATATTGCCATTTAGGCTTAAATTGCCGTTCATGATCAGGAATATTATACGAAGCGACTATTCAGTATCTGATACAGATATGGTTTTGGCTATCATTCGGTATAACTTTCGAACTCTTTCTGCAGTGGTATTGAATAAGCTTTCGGTGTTATTCGGTAAAATGTTTGAATTCTTTCTGCTGTGATACGGTTTCAGGGTTATTTGATACAGCTTTCAAATTCTTCTGGGGATGAATGGAAGGTTGTCACGACTGTGTATTAACCCCGTATAACGCTTGCCAATAACCATTATAGGGCATTTTGCGTAAGGATAGTTTCCTTTGATACTCGTAGGGTTAAAAGACAACCTGCTGCACTACTTCGTTCTAAAAAAGCTGCATTTCCTTCACTGTGTCTTAAAAGAGATAACATAAGGTAAACTTTATTTGTTCTCAAAAGTAAATTCTGTTTACACTAAATAGATCCAATATATTATGTGAAAGATGCATTTATATCCGCATAAAAATGTAACCAGTAGGAACAGAAAAAAAGCCAGACTCAAGAAATATAGGCTTATTTTGATAGTCGTATCGTTGATGGCATTAAATGTATTTCTGTAATATTGACGATTAGTTGGGAGATAAGATATCACTAAATGTATGATTTTCTCGAAACATGTTTTGTCAAAGTATGGTGTAGTTGCTCTGTGTTAAGACCTTCCCTCCCCCATCCCTGATCCAAACCACTAAAAGACAGAGATATTAGTGACAGCGACATTTGTGATAAATGAGACACCGTTTCCTGCCAGCGATGTGTGTTTGTTCATGTTGATGTGTTGATCCGTCGACAACAAAAATTTGTCTACTGTAGCAGTCTAACATCTCTGGTAGTAGTTTAACCATGAGTGGAGTTTAGGAAATAGTAGACATCTATCATGCGAAAGAAAAGCACATCAAGTAGGTCACCTCTAGATACTCTCTGGCTGGAACGACAGTTTTGAGCACTTTTATATAGTGTAATGTTGAATGGAATCTATAATTTTTCAAAAAATTTATTTTACCAATAATATTGAGATAAGAAGAGAGATAGCAGTTGTTGCTAGTTTAGAAATGAGATCTTTATTTGATGTGAAGCCCCTCTTGGGTTTAGTTAGTTTTATTTCAAGAAAGGATCCCGAGTTAACGCAATGCCGTTTATTGCACATAGACGCAGATATTTATATTCTATGCTTATACTCAAATATCCGTAGCATATCCTTTGTGCTACATGTGAACATGTTTTTGTCATGCATTTTTTCCCTAGGGTAATATTAGCTTTGTATAACTTCAATCTGTCACTTGCCTAATGTAGAGGGTTTAGTTTTTTAACTTCTATGCAAATACTTCAACAATTGTCTACAACCAAATCTCTCTGGCATTTTCTGACATTTTGGAGTGTCCAAGACCTGATTTTTTTTTGACAGATAGTGCAGTAAAAAACTCAAAACGTTGTCAGTTTGTTGTCTTTCCAGTTAACCCAGCAATAAAATACAATCTATGGAAGCAGAAAGTTTACTTTTGAAGACACTGACATGACAGACACACTGTGACGCCCAACTGAAAGTGGCTTTAGAGTAAGATGGTCGGTCTTCAAGCAGTTATAAACGCTAAATGGCTAGAGATAAGTGGCGTTATTCCAAAGCCACACCCAACATTGTCAACATGTTGTATACTGTTACACTTTCGCCTGCTTGTTATACGAATTTGGTTTTACAGTGGTTTATTTGTATTTATTTTAGTGTCTTTCTGTGTCTGAAACATTCAAATTGGGAGATAGGGTGGGAATTGGGATGGAGGAGGCACAACCTAGGATGTATAGGATACGATACACGAGTACATCTTAGCATTTGATTTGCCGGGCGAATTTTCATTAAAATTTTTTTCTTCTTCTTATTTATTATTAATGTCATTTTCGTTTGTTATTTGCATGTTTACTTAGAGAACATTAGAACATCGGTAAGTGACTATAATAAAATCCCTGGGGAATGGCGGAGAAAACGTTGTCGTTTTTGCTTTAATTTGATAACATCGCATTACATGAATGGTCAAAATAAATAGAAAAGGTGGGTAAGTCATTTTCTCTTCCAAGAAGATTGTGCTGCTATCATCTATTGCTATTTCCATGCTGATATATACTCGCTGGTATGTTGATTGGCTTGTGTAGATTCTATTGTGTGTTCGTTACGGATGTGCTTTTTTCCGTAGTGTGAAATCAGACAGGTTACTACGCTTTTTCCATGAAACGAGAATCTGGAACTTAATTAATTTAGTGTTAATTGCGCCGACCTTCACCGTGACTAAAAACCGTGTTTTACGCTACAGGAGACCTGCATTCTTCCATTGTGTTGGCGCGCGACTAATTGATGTGCAGGGGTCAGAGGCGACCGCATTCCCATTGGCCGAGGTCGCGGCGAGGGCACATGATTGGTCGGCTCGGCGTGGCAGCCATGGCGTTGTGGGTAATTAAGCGGACGGGTGTCGCGAGATAGTGGGGCGACGTTTGTCGCCAGGGTAACTTTCTGTTTTCTTCCCTTTCATCAGCAGATCGATAATGGCATGTTCATTTTCTACTGAGCACATGTGTAATCGGGTCTATCAGCCTGGTGTTCTACGCCCGCATAAGTACAGTGGAGAAAAGCGTGTAAATGAGATTTTGGGGGAGAATTTAAAAGACGGTGGTCAGAGAACAGGAAGAACCGAGCGAAAAAAAAAAAAAGGTGGCACAGGTAATATTGAGGTGGTAGAAGGTGAAGGGGAAAGGGGGGAGATGACTAAGTCAGATAACAGAAGAGTACGACTGGAAAAAGTGGAGAATAAATGAAGTAGTCGTTTTACTCCGATCCAGTGAAATGAAGGAGTCGTTTGAATTATTGAAAGATTAATAAAGGCCAAGCTTTAAATATTGAGGGATTAAGCCAATCAAAGAGATAAAATTAGTAATGATAATAACAATAATAACAAAGATGATAATAATTATTGTAAATTAATTAACAAAGATAACTAGAGAGAGAGAGAGAGAGGAGAGAGAGAGGGGGAGGGGAGAAATAAGCTAGCGCAGATAAATTTGTCCTCGGCCATCGTTGATATGAAAAGAAAATTTAGCAGTACGAATACGTTTTCACTCTGCCAAATGCTCCCAAAATAGAGACCTTCTCATCCGTTAATCGTAGGTAGCTGGACAGATAGATTGATTCGGCTTGTCTTCCCGCCCAGTGCACACAGATATCTCCGACATCGTTCACTCCCTCACCGATACCAGAGAATTACGGGAGTCTAAACAAGGATCGGCCTGGTATTGGCAGAAGATTACGCTCGATAATCGCCCACTTGACATTAGCTCTCTGGATCTTCATAGCCCATCTTTTCATTACTCTGGAGAGAGAGAGAGAGAGAGAGAGAGAGAGAGAGAGAGAGAGAGAGAGGAAGGAGAGAGAGAGAAGGAGGGAGGGAGGGAGAACGGGAGAGGGGGGGGGGGGAAGAGGGAGAAGGATCACACGATAAGATGAAAGTCGTCAAAAACAGTCAACTCTTTATGTGTGATTGGATAATGCCATTGTCTGAAATAATCGACTCATATATCTCATATCGATATGACAATTGAAGTTGATAAATCTTTTAATTAAATAGTACTGCCATTTCCAGAGCCCCTGTGGGTGATACAAAGACTAACCTCACGATTAAAATGAATAACAACATGACATATAATGTGCTTTTACGAAGAGAAAGAGCTAAAGAGGATTACTCTGTTTTCCTATCTGTAACATTGCGTTGTTTCCAATATTCGTCGATCGTGTATTGCATGTATCAACCCCAATATCAGCCAGCAATCAGTAACATCATTGAATGAGATGGATGCGTTAGACGTAGATTATTAATCCAAAGGGAACATTACGTATAATTTAGCTATTGTTTTAAACTAGAAGAGGACTGATTGTCGATTGGAGAACATTTGCTATTTCTATATAATTGGTTTTAGAGTTTTATACTCCAATAATGTCGGATATTTTTCATGATATAAATGAAATAAAGAGTCTGAAAGAGAATTTGAATGCCAGGATGAATTAATAGATATTGTCCACCAGGTCAGGAAGAGTGGGCTTCAACCATTCTGTGTAATGAAAATTGGGATAGATAACTTGATATCGTGAGTTCAGAGACTAGCTTTGCTTAATCGTGAAATTGGTTTAGACAATGGGATTTTCCAAACGTCGCCTTGAATTATGCATTACAACTTGATGGAACATTTTAACAGATACTTGACAATACAATTATTAAATAAAAATCCCCACTGAAATTGAGATCGAGGACAACATTTGAAAGAAATCTAATAAAGTGAGTGACAGATACAAGAGGTTGAAAAAGAAAAATGCAGCAAGAATGTACAGCAGCATGTGATGATAATAACACATCAGCAACCACACCATCATCATCATCATCATCGTCATCATCACCACCACCACCAACAGCACATTAATTTATCGAGGCAAAAATCATCGAGAACTCGCAGCAACAAATTATCACAGGGAATAAAAACTGCAAGTCTTCGAATTAATTCCTTTCTCAGATGGCACGTATGGACATTTCTAATGTCATCACATTATTTCTAATTAAAATAATAATTTACAAATTTACGAGATATATAATACAAAATAAAAAACAAAAAGTAAGCAAAATGAGGGCGCTTTAATAAATTTATGAATAGTATGGTTTCCTTTAATGATTACTTGTTCCCGGGAAATAAAAAATAACATTAAAGCAGTTAAAGTAAACCAAAGAAATAGATGAACCGGTTACTCTTATTTTGTTTCTGCTTGGAAAGTCAGAATGAATAAGTACCGACACGCCCTTAATCATGTGAACAGAAATGTGTCATTTTCAATGTTTTCAGTTTGGTTCAGTCTTTCCTATTTTGGTTTTAGTTTGTTGAGATCGACTTTTTTTTCTTCCTCTTCTTTTTTTGAAAGCTGTTGTTTTTGTAAGCACATCTGACCTGGCTTGCGGGAGATGCCAGGCTCACTATTATCTCTGATAGCTTGAGGAAGAAAAGACGGGTCTGATCTGAAACAAGGACACGCCTTTTTGAGATGTAATTTTACCCAATTTGACACCCGTCCGCCATCAGGGGGAGGGGATTTGGGGGTCGAGTTCATACTTCATTAGGATAGGGCTCATCACGTGCATTAAAGGTCAAATCGCAGGAGGAAGGAGGAGTGAAAGGAAGGGAGAGGGGTGGGAGACCGAGACGGGAGAGGACATCGCTCATTAACTCATGTTCGCATGATGTCGGATCCTTCTCTTTTTCTCTCCCATCTGAGTTAAAGGGGGAGGGGGGTGGGAGGGGGGGGGGGGAGAAGTGGGAGAGAGAGAGGACGAAAAAAGGTCATCATTTATTAACTCTTGTTCTCATGATGTTGATCTCTCCCCACCACCCTCCCCTCTCCCTCCCGTTCTCTCTCCATCAGTGATCAGAGATCAGGGATGAAAAGGGGAGGAGGAGGAGGGAAGGGGTGGTGGTGGTCTGCTAATGAGAGAATTCGCCAATTCATTGGTGTCCACTCTCTGACTAATGGCATCAACGCGCTGTAATACTCAATTACCGTCACGCGAGACGGCGTTCACCGATCGGCCGGGTACAAGTGCGGCATGGATGGATTATAGTTTGGGAGGGCAAGACGAGAAAGAACACTGGAAGAGAGAGAGAGAGAGGGAGAAGAAAAAAAAAAAGATAATTCGAGATATAAACAGAAGCTTGAAAAAAAGAAAAAAGACACACTGGACAAGGACCAAAACCAACGAACCACCACTACCACCACCACAACAACATCAACAACAACAACAACAACAACAACAACAGCAGCAACAACAGCAACAACAACAACAACGCAAAAGGGGCAGAGAGGAAGACAGATAGCAAGAAAGTGTATGAGAGAGAGTGAGGAAGGGAGGAAGAGAGCTCAGGGGATAAAGAAAGAAGGTACGAAAAAAAAAACTTGAAGAAAGACAAACGCAAAAAAGAAGGAAATAGACATGGAACAAAAGACAGATGGTAAAAGTGAAAAAAAGAAAAAGAACAAGGAAAGAAGGAGGAGGAGAAAGAAGAGAGAGGGGGAGAAGGGGGAGAGGATGACTGAATTTCTGCCTTGATGTTTTCATCTCAAAGAAGCAGCTCTATCAATGCCAGCTCACATATCTCAGACCATTATTGCCTCGGTTATTCCCCCCTTTTTTCTGCTTCTCTCCCCTTTCCTCTCGATCTCAGCCTCAGTCAAAGGTCTAACATCAGAAAAGGACTTTGACGGTAAGAACTTTCATTTTCCTGTGGTCATTTTGCGAGCCGCTTTTACGAGAAATGTCTTAATTGATTGCTGGAAGTGACGGCTCTATAGACGCTCTAGACATTCGGTGGGCATATACCAGTTGACGGGAGTTATGGCTTTTCTTCTTTGACCAAATGCTTCTTTCATAAAAACACAACTGTTTCTCTTTCTCTCCTTGTTAAGTTTTCCTAATAGAAAATGATTATTATAAAATGATTATTTTCTAACTATATTTTTGAAGTATGTAGAAAGTAATACAAATGCCCATGAGCGATTCTTTGACCAAAATCGGCCCCCATGGTATTTCTGTAACTGTTAAATTTCTAACTATATATACTTCGCTTTTCAACCTTCAACAGTAAGTTATCTCAACTGGCCGCTATATTGAAAATGTTTGGATATTATAAGAACAAACATACACAAATGTGAGCCATTCTTTGACCAAATGAGCCCTTGACGCTTTACTTCTTGTACTTATATTTCTGAGTTGACTGAAAATGTTTGGAAATGGCAATAAAGTTAGAAAGGGCATGTGCTCACTATGAGTTTAGAAGAGAGATATTGCGATTTTGTTAGAGCAGAATTAACGAGTAAAAGACGTTTTGTCAAAGAACGACTACCTCAGAATAGGGAAGGTTTGATGGGGGAGGGAAGGGTCAGTTTAGAGGCCGTAACTGACAAACGAGAAAGGGTCCTAACCTTGTCCAGTATACAGCGGCCATCAAAGAAAGGGGTTCATTCAGGGCCCTCGTTCCGTTAGTGGGAATGGCCGCCGCTAGACTGGAAACGACTTATTGAAACACTGAAATACAGTGATAGATAGATGGACATTCTGCGCTTGATTGGTAGTCGGTGGGTAGGAGGTAATTTAATTTCTGTGGTGGGTTGGGAAGAATAGCGTACATTGCTGTGAAATTTCATGAAAGTGCGATTACACGTTTATATGTGAGCTGTTGTTTTATTTTTAAAAAATTTATATTGTTGTTATTATTATTTTGATCATTCCGACTCTTCTAGTATTAGCAGTCGAAATAACGCAGCGTTTTTATTTCTTTGTTTTTTTTGTTTTTTTTCTTCACAAGATCGGACATTACGAGGGATTTGACGTTTTCTTTCTTTCTTTCTTTCTTTCTTTCTTTCTTTCTTTCTTTCTTTCTTTCTTTCTTTCTTTCGTTCTTTCTTTCTATTCCCAGGCACGAGGGTATATTTTTCCCACCATTATAAAGTGCATATATCACGCGATATCACCTTTTTGAGTGATGGATTTTAAATTATTATTTTTTTTAAATGGCAGCCTGACATATGAAACATACTCTACGCACTTAGAGGTACACGTACACATTATGCATATCTTTGTTCCCCATCATTCTGCAATAATCGATAATGTCCTTCACTGCCCTGTATCTCCCGCACATCTAGTAAGTACCAGTATCGATTTTTCCCTTTCCTCCCCTGCACATAATGAGTAATGGGGAATTCCGTTTGGGGTCTCGTAGATGGGAAAGACCGATATGCTCATTTAAATGCACAGCGCGAAAACGACATCGCTAATATACGGCTCAAAAGCTAAGGCAACGACCGCGATGCCCTATTAGTTTCGGGTATCTGTTAATCTGGATAAACGCACACACCGCACAATAGGTTACCTAGGCGACTGTCTCCCACAAATGGTGTAGTTTGCCGAATTTAATTTTCTTTCTATTCCTAGCTCTCTTTTATGTTTATAATGGCCCGCTTATAGAAATTCATGCTGGTGTAAAATGGTTTGGCAGTAAATGGCGGCCCTTTGATGTTTCTGCCATTTCAGACAATATTTTATTCAGCACATGTTACACTAGGCTGATAATGCTCATTTGCATTGTATTTATTCCACTCTTTCAAACTGAGAATATTAGAAGATGTTGTGTGGTAACTCTCATGATAAATTAGATCCTTTGAAATACCTGAACTTCCTTGCAGTAAAATCTGTCTAAGAATATCTGTCAGATATTAACTGATACATATTCTAAGACAGTGAAGCGGCAAGTAACACTTATAAATTAATGCGATTTTTAAAACAAAGAAAGCCTTTTCTCTAGCCTAGTGTACACTTTAAATGCAATTTACCACTTTACTGAGTGGCATATGAAACACAGTTACATGGCAGTCTGAGTGTTGGTAAGAATAATAACAATAATAAAAAAATGGTTCGCAGTTTGGTTTTTTGTTTCGTGATATGCTCAAACCTTGGGGGTCTTTACGTCATTGGAGAAGTTTAACAATCTGCCAGCTGAACGAACATTATGATGTGTGTATTTTGCGTAATAAAGATATGTATTACAATTTATAGCATTTTAACAGTGAAAGAGTGGTATTATCTTTCTGGATCTTTATGTCGGCAAGAAAACGACAAAACTTCGGTGTGTCTTCTACATTTAAGCCATACCATCAGATTTTGACTGATTCTATCACTTTGGTGCAAATGCCGGATATTTGCCCTTGTATTGAGTCTCTGATTAGCTGGTGTTGACCAGATTTTTAAGTAATTTTGTCCACTTATACGCATCGTATGAATATGAATATTAAATCGCCACGATGAATTTTATAAAAATGTCTTAAAATATAAGACAATGTCAACAGGCACTAATTAAATACACCAAAAAGAAGTAAATAACAATATATAGCAGAAAGTGAAGAAGTTGGTATCACTAGCCGAATTTTCGAACCTAGTTGGCTCTTGCTCAGGGCAATCGGTGTTCAATTATTGTGACAGTATGATTTTATTACAATGAAATTGTACTATTTGAATTGTCAAGTGCCGATGCTGACCTAGGCCGGGACATCCGTCAACCTCTGAAGCACAGACCAAATCACGAATACTCAGTGTTGATGTAATTATCTAAATTCGTTTTAGCAGATGGTTTCAGGGCTCAGCGTATCTCATCTGCCCATCTCTGGGACGCATCAACAACAGGAAAAAAAAAAGCCTTTGATCTCCAACTGAGACACAGTCGTTGCGTTGTGAATGTTTCCGTCTTTGACGTGGCGTTTGTGTCATCAACAGAAAAGGCTTTGCGCAGACTGTTGTATTAGTGTTACGTGCCTAGCCTGGCAGAAAATGTAGCATGACAACTACATGGGGAATAATAATATGACTGCCTGTCCATAGTTAACTAGGTAGACTCCTTTGAACCTAGTATTGCGTTTTGGTGGCAGCTTGTAAAGGATGTGATGTAGGATATCTTTATGGATCGAAAGAATACAATGCCATGTCACTATAGGTTAACTATGTTTCAGTGGGTCTCAGCTGAATACAACCATATCAACAAACAAACAAACAAACAAACAAACAAACAAACAAACAAACGAACAAACAAACAAACACACCTACTTGTACGATAATGAAATAAAAATTCGTGTAGTCAGACAGTATGATGCGGCTTTCAGTTCTGTATTTTATTGTATGGTTTATTTTAAGTTGTATTTATATAAAAGACCAAAAAAAAAAAAAAAGTCACTGAAAAACAGGTGTAAAGTAAAGTGCGAATACTATTCACCACTACCAAGAACAATCTCATTATTAGAACATAAATCTGCCATCAGTTCTTGTGATAGAGGCCGGTAATGTCAGAATTATCTCCACTTTCACCGGTTGTCTTAGAAAGTAAACGAGGGAAAGAGAAGAAGAAGGGGGGGACGTCCCATCTTGATATTATTGCACCTGCGAAATCCTATTAATATTCTGGTCCTACACAGAACTGCCCCAGAATAAAGCCTATTATCAGGGGCTGGATTTGTCGTTTTCCCATTTATTTTTATAGATAAATCATTTATGTCTGGATAGGAGCCACCAAGATCTATCAAGATTACAATAACACTAGTCATTAGCTACATATATATATTTATGTCCAGAATTCGGAAAAGACTACGCAGAGACCAGAATCGAATTAGACGGTCGGAGCTAAAATTGAATTACGGAGCGGGATGTTTTTCAGGCACGAACGATTTTGACAAACAGGCAAGTTGGGGCCGGAAATGAATGAGGAACGATCAACTGGCCAATGGCCGGAAGAAGATGGCTGCCCAGGGAAAACATTGCCTATTAGTGGCTGAGGTGACCAAAGGTTAGAGTGATTGACTACCCGCCGGGACTCGGGTAAGTGGATATGATGATGAGGGTGATTATGATGAAGATGATTTTTGTGGTGATGGTGCTAAAACTTGCCTGTGGCGCTGTCGGTGAAGTTGGAATGTTGAAGGGTGAAGTGGATATTTGGCAGGAGGACCCGTGAAGGATTAAGAAAGATAAGCGGTTTGGATGGCTTGGAGATTACACCGTAAATGCTGAAAAATGGAATTTTTGTGCTAGACCCCTGCTGGCTATGTGAGGCAGAGCTTGGAAAGGAAGCTCGAAATTCCCAGCTTGATGAAGTTGTGTTCTTGTGGCTAATGTTGTAATGAAGTTTGCTTTAGCTATTTTCCGAGACTATAATTCTGTGTCCTGACAGTCAATAGCTATCCATCTATTCACGTATCCATTTACTGCTTTTGTCAGTGTATCTGTTTCTCATTCCTGAGCAATTTTTCTTTCATCCTAGTCTCTCCTTACTTGCATCTTTCTCTCTTTCTCCCTCTCTCTATCACTTCCCTTTTCCTCCTTTTCCACTGTCTTTTATATCTTTTGGTTGCGGCTGGCTGTAGTTTTCCAATATTCTCATTCTGTTCCGAAGGAACACTCGGTAACCCATGGAATTGAATTGTGTATGTGTGTGTTGGGGAGAGGAGGGGGGGGG
Source organism: Peronia peronii (assembly GCA_039654565.1). Classification (NCBI taxonomy): domain Eukaryota; kingdom Metazoa; phylum Mollusca; class Gastropoda; order Systellommatophora; family Onchidiidae; genus Peronia; species Peronia peronii. The sequence goes on from JBCEWB010367177.1 coordinate 17,998, forward strand.
GGCAATCGAGAAGGGGGAATATTCTCATTCATCTGGTATTGTCTTCCAAAAATGTTATGTCCAAAAAATGCAAGAAGTGACTGCAGTGCTGCAGTGCAGAGAAGAAAAACATAGAAGAAAGGAGAAAAGAGGCAGAGAGAGAGAGAGAGAAAAGGAAAAGAGATGGAAGACGGCAAAGAAGAAGAAGAAAATTCTAGCGACTAATTAATTACAGTCGCTGTGAGCCGATTGTGCCACTTGACGACATGCAATGATGTAGGATTGTGAGCTGTTAGGCACGACCTAACAGGAAAAATTACATTTGGCCCGCATCAGTCGGTCCCCTCGTATGGCAATCACCTTTTCCCCCCTCAATCTCGTCCAACTCTCAGATAGAAAAAGATCTTGACGTCGGGAACTCCAAGTTGGCCATCAGTGCAATGTGAATCGTGCGTTGTTGTAAAGTTGCGCTGCTCTTAAGAGTTCGAACTTTTATTCGGAATCAGCCATGAGCTCGATGTTTTGCGTGAGTTGTGCACGCATTTCCACGGTGTTCTCGTACACTGGATCGCCGTTCGTCACGAATTGGAACCTTTTGAAGATTCTCGGGAATCTTAATCTTATGTTCGTGTGGTCATCAGGCTTTCTCTCTGTCCATTTCTCTTTCTCTCCCTCTTTCTTTTTTTGTCTTTCTTCACCGTCGCTCTCCTTTAACTATTTATTTCTTTTGTACACCGTCTTCTTTCGTTCTCTCTCTCTCTTTTTTTTTCTTCAGTTCACACCCACCCAACCTTTCCTTCTTTCCGTTAAGCTGTCTCTCTTTCTCTTTAATAATTCTCAAATTTCTCTGTCACATTTCTCCCGACCTCATTGGCGAACTAGCGCCTATCATTTTATTATTATTTATTTATTTGCTTAGCGCTTGTTTGTTTGTTTGTTTATTCATTTATAAGTAGTTCGTTTTATTGTTTATCTATTTATTTATTTATTATTTAATTATTTAGCTAGATTATATATTTATGTTGTTGTTGTCGTTGTTATTATTTGTACTGTTATTCGTATTGTTATCCCTCACTTGTCTCTCTCTTTAAGCTTTGTTCTCGACAACCTCTTCCTAGTTTTTCACTCAATCTCTATTACCTCTGTTTATATCTCTCAGTGTTTCATTACCTGATCCATCACTACTGCCAATAATAGCAAATTGGAAACAATCAATCAAACACCAGTCAGATTTAACATCAGCTTTAATCCGTCCCCAAGACGTTTCTCAAAAAACCGTCTGTCCCCCTGCCCAACTCTCATATTACACGATATCAACTGCAGAATAAACAAAGGACGCCACAAGGGCCACCTGCATTCCGATATCAACGCCACATAAAAACGCCACACCAAATAGCCAAGTCTGGACAATGATTGACCCGTTCTGGAAAATTATAGTGGCTGGAGGAGCGTGGCCGTCCGGCATACATTAGCTGTCCCCGTCTTGGTTTGACTAAATGAGGGGTTGGGCCACGGCAAACCGATCCTCAAATGATCATCCATCATTGGGCCACAAACATAGACACACACTTATAGACAGACACACATAGACAGATAGACATAGACAAATGCTTAACCGACGCGAAGCATCTTCTTCCTTTCTGTTCTCTTTTTTTTGTTCCTTTTTCTGTTCTGTTTTATCTGTTCTTTCTTTCTTTCTTTCTTTCTTTCTTTCTTTCTTTCTTTCTTTCTTTCTTTCTTCCTTCCTTCTTTTCTCTCATTCATCTTTTTCCTCTTTGTCTGTCTGTCTGTCTGTCTATTCTTCCCTCCTTCCCGACACCAACCTGCCTCTTCCTTCCTTCTAACGTCAACACCCTCAGGGTGTTTGGTATTACTGTCTGGCCGTCTCAAAACGTGTCAGGTCCAGTAATTTACGGGCCGGAGAGAAAATGATGGGTCAGAGGGGCTTCTCGGACGCTTGGACACTTGGACCTGGGGTCATTCACTTCAGCGGTCACGGGACTGCCCGTGTAATATAACACTGTAATTGCAGGGGCGGTAAGCCGTTTCTCTGTCTTTTATAACTTAACTGTGTCAGGAGATGTGGATGGATGATGGATAGGAAATAAAGATAAATGGAGGGGGAAGAAGAAAAAGGAGGAAAGAAAAAGAAGGAAAGAATAAGAGGACGGAAGGAGACAGGGCAGAGCTTTGGAAGGCAGAGCGAGAGAAAGAAAGATGAAAATGCAGGAAGGATGGAATAGAAGATCAAAGGAAGGAAAGCAATGGTGGAAAGGGGGGAGATGAAAATAAGGTAAGGAGGAAGGATGAAGAAGGGGGGGGGGGGGGGGAGAAATAGGAGTGAAAAAAATAGAGAGAACGAAAAAAAAGACAGCAGACAGAAAGGTTGAAAAGAAAGTAACAAGAAAGAAAGAAAGAAAGAAAGAAAAAAAGAAAGAAAGAAAGAAAGAAAGAAAAGAAAAGAGATCAGAGAAACAAAAGTGGAAGAAGGACGAAGAATTCCTACATTTACGATGGTCGGTAAATGATGTCAGGCCTTCTCAGTAGGTGTCATGTCCAGCAATTTCAGTGGGACCAGAGAGACCGGACAGAAAATGATGGTCAGGGAGGTTGGTGGGACAGTTAGGCCATAGGTCATTCACATCTGTGGTTGGTCATGGCAATAGTCAGGGGTTTTTCTTTCATCGCAACATCTGACTAAACAGTGATACACACGGTAGGTCGCTTCTCTCCAGTGCATTGGGGGTGATGGATAGATGACCGCCAGTGAACAAAAATAGATAGGATAGAAGAGAACAAAGATGAAAATATAATGAGAAGGAGTTGGAGTTTAGCGCGGCATTAGTACGGTTGCGACGATATTGCGCCTAACACAGTAGAAAGCGTTTTGTCAAACAAATCCCCATACAAAGATGAGATGTGTAGAATTATAATGGAGAAAATGAAGTAAGAGAGAGAAAGCAAGAACGAAATGAAGGACAGAGTTAAAGGAAAGGTGTGTGTGTGAGAGAGAGAGTGAGAGAGATAGAGAGAGAGAAAAAGGAATGAAGACTTAAAAGAATGGGGAAAGAAGAAGATGTTGGAAAAAAAAAAAGAGTAAGAGACAGAAAAGGAAGAAGTGCCTTATCAGGTTATAATCACATTCTATAACTCTA